>MCJB01005136.1:0-100806 GCA_002018475.1 Nicotiana obtusifolia
AACTTTGAATATATTGCAAGGTTTGAAATTTGAATCAAATATTATAAAGTTTGAAACTAATTGAAACTTTGTAAGAACATTATATAGTAACTTCTTTAATTCTAATTATATATTATATTTTCAAAACTTATAATTTCCTTCTACTACACTACTACAAAATTTATAATTTTACTAACTTTGAATAAGTTATATTTCTAATTATAAGTTATATTTCCAAAAACTTATAAGAATATTATATAGTAACTTCTTTAATTCTAAAATTCGGATTTGAAACATAATTTTCAATTATTTATAAAGTTAAATAAATGAGTCAAATGGTAATTAACTAATTATTAAAAAAAAAATAAAAAAAAAATAGAATAAACCGGAGACCGGACCGGATCGGACCGGTAGGCCGGCCCCCGGTACCGGTCACGAGCCGGTCCAATGGTTTTTAGCCGGTAAGGCCGGACCGATTGGGACCGGTTAGGTCCGGTTTTGGGCGCAGTAATGGTACCGGACCGGACCGGACCGGAAAAAAAATCCGGTCCGTGACCGGACCGGACCAGTAGCCGGCCTTAGGCACGAGTAAGATGACATGTCGTGGATTACCTAAAATCTAAACACTATTTATTTCAAAAGATTAGAGTTATCCCACATCGTTGTAATTTGATATCTTTGGTCTCATATCTTATAAGCTAGCTTTTGGGATGAGTTAGGCCTACCGATGTTGGGCCCCTATTTATGTTGTCCACGCTCGGTTCATTTATCATACGCATCATTTAATTTTGTTTTGGAAAATTTTTCATATAAATTGCTAGTTAAAATTTAAACAAAGAAAGCCGCTTAAACAATCAAATAAAAAAGTGGTCAACTAGTAATTTCTTATACACCTAAATAATTCACTACAGTTAAAAAAAAAAAAATTATTATGAGGGAGAAAAAGGGAAGTAGAAAAAGTGCAGACAAATGGACCCCAATGTACACTGAGACCATATGTTGGCAGCTCATAAGAATGGCTTTTAGCATGAGAACTTTTGGCTGAGACTTGTGATTCTCTTTCTTTTCACTTTTTTCAATGGTCTTTGCTTCTTCATCTACTTCACCTAGGAACCATATGTTGTATATACAATGAATTATGAAATCATGTACCATGTTCTACCTCTTCAAATCTTTCTTACTGGCTGGTGAGTTCATTTTTTAAGTTGATCTAGTCAGACACCTCAAGCTTCTGTCTTTTGTAAATTTTTAGTATCCCCTTCATTTCCATGGATGGTTTTTTAAGATGGATTTTTCTTGGTTTCTTTTGGTGTTCTTTATTTAGAACTTGAATCATGGTTAGTACTTGAATTTTGTAGCAATTTAAGTTTTCTGTTATGGCATTTTTAAACTGTTTTAGCTGATAATTGTCCTGGAAAATTTCTTGTGGTTGTTAGTATGTATGTTTTCTAAAAAAAATTATTTTGGGTGTTTAGATTTGGTCAACATAGGTGTGTTGATCAAAATAGGATCTTTAGAAGTTGAGGTGATAATTTGTTCACTATGCAATTGGTCAGATTTGATGCCTCTATTTTTCTTTTGATAGTTGTGTCAGTAAAAATTAGAACTTCTATTACTTTTTATTCTTGTATAATATTGGTCTGAGAGATCTTAAATGGAGCGAATTCATATAGTCAACCCCACTTCCTTGGGATTGAGGCGTAGTTGTTGTTACTGTTGTGTAGTATAATTGTCTTTCCATTGGAATTGAGTATTAACACTATAATCTTTTTTTTTTTTTTGGGTAAGCACTATAATCTTCACTAGCATCCTTCTAACAACAGTGAAAAGCATTATGTGCTTAGTATTATCTGATCTAGGGCTGTTTTAATTCTCTTTCCTAGGTAAAGGAGACAACCACTTGATGAAAGATTGAAGGAAAACTAATTTTCTAGTAAAATATAGAGCCAATTCATAATGTCCGATCGTGTTACACAATCGTATTCGGATTGTGATGGAAGAGCTGGGAAGTCTGTGCATTCAGTTCAATCTGTTTGGATGGCGCATTGGACCAGAACAAGCTACAATGCTACTGCAGAAACACACAATCACGTGCCTAGTCCTAATGCAAACAAGGAAAATGATCAAGCTTCTAAGCCTCCCCAGTCAATTGTTAAACTGGAGACAGTGTCTAGGCTTTCTAAGTCCATCAAAAGATTAAGAGAATCTGAAACTCACGCATTTGAAGTCGTTAACAAGACCCTCAGAACAAGTTCAAGAACCATTGCGAATGAAACTCTAGGTTGTCGCAGCATTCTTGCATCGAAGCCTTTGCCTGATAATCCTATCCAATATATAAGTAGAGAAGGTGAAAAGACGCGGAATCCATTCATAAGATCAGCAAAAGATGAAGTGCCAAGATTGGGAATGTTAGAGCCTGAACATTATAATTATCATAATAATTCAGCATCATTGGTCTGTAAAGAGAAACTGAATGATCAACAAAAGTTACCACATCGTTTGCATGATGTAGAGACAACGACAATAAGCAATACTATGGACCCTGTAATTGGACTAGCTGGATATTATCCTCGCATTTCTCAGACAACTCGTAGTTTGTTAATCACAAAAAGAACAGATGCTAATCTGTTGGAAGGAAACAAAGTCGTTCGGAATTCAAGGATATGGGGTGAATTCAATGGGAAGAATGTATCTTTAAGTGATAATGATAGCCCATCTAATGGTCATTATAAGGGAGGAATGAAGCTTCAACTTTTAGACTGCTCCAAAGGCAGTGAAGGAAAAGAAAATATTGAAGACAGTAAGCGTTCTAGAGTTGTGCTAAAGAATGAATCTTCAGCTGAAACTGATACTATGGACATGGATGTGTTTCAGCAGAAGAACCAGCTTTGTGGTATGTATTGTCTTTAGATCTTGAATTCTTGATTAAAGCTACCTTGCATATGACTTCACTTATTTAAGTGGCTTAAATCTTCTTTAGATTTTATTTCAATCATCATCTTGCTAAGGTGTTAACTGATCAAAGAATTTCTAATGCTTACTCTGAGTGATAGTTATCCTGAAAGAAAAAAAGAGGCTTAATCTGAGAGATACTGTTTAAATGTATGCATATTTTTACTCGTTTAATGAATCTGTCTTTCCTCTGAATTTTGCAGGTCCGAGTTCTTCCATAGTAAAGAAGGTAATCAAGAGATTTCTTTAAATCTTCATAACTTCCCATCTTTTAACCAGGTTTTCAAGAGTGCATTTGCTTTATTGTTAGGTTCATAGTGATAACTGCTCTTGTATTTCTCTTCCTACCAGCTAGTTGCCAAGTATAATGTGAAAATTCAGGGAAATCAAGTAATAAAGTTAGTTCCAGACACCTGGTCATTGTATGATAAGTTTAAAACCAAACAAGTTCTTCAGTAAATAAGAAATGTTCTTGCTTATGTTGCCAGTCTCAACCCCCAAAAAAAGTCAGAAACTGAGCAAGTTTTCTGTAATCTTATAAGGGTATCTTGCACTTATAAGATTACTGATGAGCGCATATTTGCTTGTTTGACCTATATAATCTAGAATCTTGATTTTAATAGCAGGTTTGAGGGTTAAGTCTCTAGAGCAAGAAGCAGTATATCTCAATTTGGACCATTTGATATATCTTGCAGGTGAATAAAATGGACCAAATTTCACCTCCTCAGTCTGCAACTGACTGCTCCAGGAAAGAAGCTGGATGCAAACGGTTCTACTTGGATATAAACTTGGAGCTTCCTGCTTCAACTGATAATGCGGAGCCAAGTTCTTCCAGAACTGAAAGTTTGGACTTGGATTTAATACTCGCCCGTGCTGAACGGCCCACTTCATCAAGAACTGATTTCTGTCCTGAAGGGCTTCTTGGACAAGACCCTAGTAGTAGATGGGTTAAACGCCTGAAAGTGGGCGCTTCTGGTTCTTTGGCTTTTGGTACTAAAAGCTCCAGCTTAATAGGGGAGTCATCGCATGAGAAAGCGCACAAGTTCCTTATCAAAATGACTAAAGCAACCATGACTAGCTCCCAACCAACATCTAGTAAACTTCATGGTAAAGAATTGATGGCTCGCGAAAACTCTAGCCCCTCTTCTATGAACAGTATCAGGAAAGATCTGGAGTTATTGACTTCACACTCTTGGATTCAAAGGCTGCTTCGTGATAGGGCTACCGCTGCACAAAAGAGGCGGGCCCAACCAGTTGTGGTTTGTGAGCCTCAAAGCTCAAAGTTGGAGATCGATGATTTCCAGAAGAAGCAGCTTCCGAGTCTTGGCGCCATGGCTCTCATGGGAAAGGCAATGAATGGTTTTCAGCCATGTGAATTTCACAGAAGAGGCCCGTTAGTTGTTTGGAACACCGGGAGTTTCTGAAAACTACCTAGTAGAAACAGATACCAGAGTGCTCTGGCGTTTACGTGCTCGAGTGACCAGGTGCATTTTGGAGCTTCATATAAATAGTTGGTGCTAGTAAATACTTTGTCTTTTTTATTTTTATTTGGCTTCTGTAATTGCTTAGAAGGTGTTACTTTATATTTGAACATAATGATGAAAGCACCAGACATCTTGTTTCTTGAACAGGATACTCGCCTGGCTGCTTTCATCTGTGTGTATACAAACTAGATACTGCAGTAATTACATGCCAAAGAGGTTTGGAGTTTTCTGTTATCGTGATTAGATTATGTGCAATCTTGATTGTTGTGGCTGAAACTGAGTTCTTGGGATAGTTGAACTATGCCAACTTTACTTTCTGGAGAACCAGTGGTTGACAGCTTAACCGTGCTCCTCTATTCAGCTCAGACAGAGTTCTTTGAGATTGAGGATTAACCTATAGGAAGCATATTGTGTTTGAGAAGTTTTTTTTCCTTCCATATCCCTCTCTGATAATTGATTATGACTCTTGTTAAAGATTTGACTTTTCCTTTGTTTCCTTTTTCACCTGGTCTTGCAATGCCATGTATATCCAACTCAAATATCGCAGAAATTTGGTTGTTCAAGATTGCCATTTCTCTTTTTGCATTTCTTACATGCTGACAGTAACTTGTGTTTTCTAATATGAAGAGCATCTGATGCTAGATTGTAGTTTTTAAACCAAAAACATAATTTCTTGAATCTGTATTTCACACAGTCCAGTGGATAAGGAAAACATTATTGGTAAATGACCCCTGGTAATTTGGCTTTTGGAAAATCAGAATAAATCCTAATTACATCACAATGGTCAACAAATATACTATTATGATACACATTACACTGTCATTTTGACTCAGAAGTACAACTTCAAGAAATGGCAAAACTATTCACTCTAGTAAATGCATCACTGGTGGTTCACATTTTGAAAGACCAGAATAAATAGTAATTACATTACAATGGTCAACAGATATACTTGTGCAATACAGAGATGAATAAGGCACATTATGCCACAATTACAACAAGATTTTCGATTAACATTTCAATTACTTAAGTTCATAGAAGAAAAAGTTTCACATTTGCTCTTTGAATGAGCATGCGGTAGAGCATCCATTGGACATCCCAAAACGATTCAGACTATTTTTTTTCTGCTACTAAATGTAGTAGTACATAAAATTTAAAGAGAGGATAAAGTACAAATACTCCTAAATAGATATCCTTGAGTTCCAAATGCTTGGAGAGTAGGTACACAATAAGAGATGCATCGTCAGATATTCTTTTAACGGACTAGTTTTTACAGTACTAGAAGTGTAGGTTGAGTAATAACCATTATTCTCCAGAATACTACACCTATTACATTGATCTTACATATATTTGACTCTTACAACATGAACTAGGCATCTAGAGGTGCAGCTTCAGTTTTATTATAGACGAGTGCCTCGATTGTACATCCTCTTTTTACATGAACACAGAAAACTTCCTTCAGTGAGTCAGCTGCTGAATTTGCTCGGTTGTGTTGGGAAATGGGTCACCCTTGTTGTTCTTCAAGTCCAGATTTTGATTCCCTTGAATCTCTAGTAGACCAACAAGAAATGCTTCTCATATTCATATGACAGTTTCATCTTTAATTGTAGCTTTCTCTGCTACAATGGTTAATCCTCCCCTTATGTAGAATCCTTCCTCCGGTCTATCTGCTTCTTGAACACCCTGAGTTTCAAAGGAAAAAACATCATAGAGAATGTAACTCTAATATGTTCCGCTCTGACTAGAGAGGGTTGCTCACATCAATGGCGGATCTACGTAGAAGATTATGGGTGCTCAAGCACCCATTGTTTTTGACTAGATCTAGTAGATTTACATAAGCAATTAATAAAATACTTAGATAAATATTGAGTAAGCACCCACAAACTAAATTTGTTTTCCCTCTTCTTATATCCGAGCACCCATGACTTTGAAATCTTGAATCCGCCACTGGCTCACATGGTCAGCACCCTCCACCTATAACCCCAGGGTCGTGGGTTCAAGTCACTCAACGAGCAATAGCTCCAACAAAGGGGGATTAAAGGGGGAATCTAAAGGGGGAGGGGATAAAAAAGAAAATGTTCCGCTATGTAACTCCAATATCTTTACTGGTTGAAATTTGATAATTAAGACACATAAAGCTATATTGGTCGGGCTCGGGAACATACGTTAAGTGGAAGAATCTGATACAACTACGTCAAAACTTTTTGCTCATTTTAGGTGTATTTTGAAGAATCTGAACAAGTACCTACACCCTTATTTGGACATGGGTATGTCAAGACAAATGAAGGATCTGTGCAACATAGCATAAAAGAAGGTCCAAGGAGGACGGGAAAGAGCTTACATCTTTATTCATGATCACAACATCCTTTCCTATCTTTGCATTCTTGTCAATGATACAATTCCTGTATGATGAAAACCATGATCAAACTGTAAGAATTTTTAGTGTCATGTAAGTCTCCTGAAATAATCAGTATTAAATTCAATGTCCATTTACCTTATTTTTGTGTTTTCTCCAATTCCAATTGGTACCTTTCCCTCTGCTAGCAGAGATGCAATCTCAGATTCTGTTTGGTAATAGTCTGCTCCCATCATTAGAGTATCCTGAAATGGGAGTAAAACCGGTGTTTGAGATCCATACTGTACAAGAAAGAAGGGTGCATTTTGCACGAATGAGAGAAAATAAATGCATATGTTAAGGTACATGCAAACCTTCAGTTCAACACCACAATCTAAGCGCGATCTTTCACCCACTATGGAGTGATCCACTGAACATTCGCGCAAGAAACACCCATGAGAGATTATGGCATCCTTAATCTGAAAACCAGCAAAAGAAACATATCAGAATCTAGAAAAGAACTGTTAATGCAAAAGTACTTACTCTATTTATCCACTTACCTTGCAATTGTCAATCTTGGTTGGTGGAAGGAACCTAGGAGATGTGTAAAAAGGTGTTTTTGGATCGTAAAATTCAAACTTTGGAGACTGCAATGAAAAATCAATGAGTTGTATTATTCACTGATGTAAATCACCTAAGTCATTCCGTATGATGAGCATAAAGGGGAATTTGTAAACATGCCTCTGCAGTGAGGGCCAAGTTAGCTTCATAAAAAGATTTTATTGTTCCAATGTCCTCCCAGTAGTCTCTGAATATGTATGCCTGAAAAGATATCATAAATTAGGTAAAACTAAAGCTAAATTTTCAGTTGCTTAACCAGTGAACTCGTACGCAAATATAATTTCAATAGGAAGATCCAAGATCCTTTACTTGAACATTGTACTCGTTTACAGCTGCCGGTATAATTTCAGAGCCAAAATCATTAGCTGTAGGATATCTCCATTTCAGCAGCTTCAACAATACATCTGTCTTGAATACATAAACCCCCATTGAAGCGATATAAGGGGATCTCTTCGCTTCTTGTGGAGATAATCCTATGAGAGTAGTATCTACTTGCTGCAGCACGTAAAAAGAAAAAAGAATAGTAATCAGGTCAGGTCTCATGAACAGTATATGATTTGAATTATGTAGGAGAACTAGTCTGAATGTTGAATTAGATAACTTGGCATTACTAAATTGAATTTGACTTTTTTTTGTTTTCTGAATCGCTCATTCTCATAAAAGGATGGGTTTAGGTTCTAATCAAATGATCATATCCTGCTACACTTTTGCTGGTTGATTTAACACTGACATGTAGAAAGAAATCAGCACACATCATAAAAGAAAAGAGTTCGATTACACCTACCATTGATTTTAGATCAAAACCTTTTGGTTTTTCAGCAAACCGGAAAACTCTGCCTCTACTGTCAATTTTGACCAGCCCGAAATCTGATGCCCGGCTGAAAAATATAAAGCTTAATCTCAGCTTAACGCAATCTCAATAAGGTATAAAGAAAAGTTGTGTTTACTTAAATAAATGTATATTTTCTCCCTCTTATTTTGGTCACTCAATTCACCGAACATGAAAGAACCATATATAGCTAGTTGCATATAGTAATGAAGAAATATCAATTCATAGGAATTTATACAGACCTGTCCCCAGCTGGTGCACATGAAAGTGTAATATCAGAATTCCGGTCAATATGGTTCTGTTTGAAGGACGGAGTCAGAAACTTTTTCTTAAGAAAGAAAACAAAGAACGAGTAGCGCATTGGTAGTTGAAGTGGACATACCTGCACCAAATCCATATAATCCATCCTATAAAGATGATCCCCAGATAAAATAAGGATATTATCAACATCTTTGTTCTTGGCATCCTGCAAGAATTGTTGCAATTCTAATCACAAAAGTACTAGTAAAAAATAACTAATTCAAGAACAATAAAGAAAGTTGAATTTTTTTCCATAAATTATATCAGGTCAACAGAAGAGTAGTGGTGGATTAGTGTCCTCAAAAGTTTGAGAGACTAACCTCAAAAACCCATATAAATTGTCTAACAGCATCTGCAGTTCCTTGAAACCATTTTTTCCCAGTTTCCCCAGGTGTTTGAGTTGCAGCCAATACCTGTTTTATAAAGGAATTCCTTTTCAGTCAGTACAACATACCAAGAAAACAGAAAAAACAAAAGAACAAATCATCCGAAATTGTTGCATCGCTGCAAATTTTGTTTGAACAAATCAGTTGAAGAAAAAGAAGCTCAATAGTGAGATATCCAGAAAACCTAAAAAACAAACATGGGACTCTAATACAGGTTCTTTCAGGAAATTCATAAATACAGTCTCCAACCTCAACAAATCCATCTCCAAAGCTCACACCATTGCCAAAATATGTTCGAGCAATGTGACGATTCAAGGGAGCAGAATTGTACTGGGTCAACACAAATATCTTGTTAATACCACTGTTGATACAGTTGCTCATTGGGATATCTATTAGCCTGTAGCATCCTCCAACCGGTACCTGATATCATGTGGCACAAAATATCAGAATCTTTACAAATTGACCGGCATAGGGAACATCAACTTGCAATCTAGTACACCTATTCTCCATCTATTTCTAATCGATCTGTTTAAGATATACATGGACAAATAATATAGCACAAAAATCCTAGCACATCCTAAACAAAAAAGTAAAAAAAAAAACATGAAATATACACAGATGGTCCAATTTCCCCTAATAAGTGACTGAACCTTAAAATTTATAGTTGGAAAAAAACTTAAATTCAACACAAGAGATAAATATCATACAGCAGGGGTTGCAGTTCTACTCGTAAGCGGGAATAACTTGGTCCCTGCACCTCCTCCTAGTATCACTGAAGCCACATTCTTGGGATTTGCCCGTCGCCTGTCAAAACGTGGCGCCTCTACAGTCTACACAGATCCAGCAAACATTCCCAATCAGAGGCTGATGGAGCTTACGTACTATGGTTCAACTGAAACCAGTATTTTCAACATGAAACAAATATATCGTAAAACTAGTACTACAACTTCCAACAAATATTAAATTTGCAACCATAATTTCATAAGTGCAATGAGTTAATGCTAAAAACATTAAGTGTTAGATCTGCCTCTATTCACAGTATATTTCGTATTACACATATCAACTTGTTTCAACATGAAACACAAAGATATAGTAAAAAACTAGTACTAAAACTTCAACAAATATTAAAGTTGCAATCATAATTTTAAAAGTGCAATGAGTTAAACGCAGAAAATCTTAAATGCTGGATCAATCAAGTTTAAATATTGGATCCACCTCTATTTGCAATATAGTTCATATCACAAAAATCAACCTGTTTCCACAGTATCGACAACACTACTGTGGCATTAGTTGAAGCAAGACATGCCCCAAAGAATAAAAAGAAATGATTTTTACCATAGTCTCTTTGTCATTTTCAGTAGTGATAACAGAGAAAGCAACCCCAGGTTTGATCTTGCTTTCCTTCTTCTCAAGTTTCAAACTTTTCGACAAATTATTATCCCTGAGATTGTTGTTGTTTAAACTCCCTCCAATCTGCACCCCCAAAAACTCTTTCTCACCATTTTCAAAGCCACCTTTGCTCACTCTCCCCAAATGAGCAGTTGATTTCAAAGCCACACAGCAAGTATCCATATCAGTTGATTTCACTTCTGCACCCAATCAAGAAAATCAGCAACCCCAAAAAAAATATGATTATCAAGGAGATCCAAATCAAGTAGAAGTATTCTTCTAATCCCAATAAAGTGGGAATGTGTAGCTAATTTTTAAGCAACCAAGAAAAGTATAAAATACATAAAGAAAATGTCACTAATTAAAACAATGGTCAGTGACCCAAAACCAAAGCTAGCTATAATATGCTTAGTACTAGTACTTCAAAGCATTACAATAACAATAATATGAATATGTACTATCCTCCATTAAGACTCATTAAGTTCCATTATACAGCATTAAAAGATTAATAAAATAAGAAAATGAAAAGACTAGACTTTGAACCTGGACACTGATGATCTTGTATATTGCAGTATTAAAGGGTCAAGACAAGAGTGTCAGAGAATCAAGAATCTTGAAAAGTAAGAAGGAAGTTGCAAAAGGAAGGTAGAAGAAGATCTAGAACTGAAGAAATAGAGGAAGCATTTGGAATCACAAGTTCCCGATTGATCAAGTTGGAGTGGTGGCGTAGTGGCAATGGCGGTCAGCTTTATTGACTTGTGAGCTCTCACGAGAAACCTTGCAATCTTTATTTATACTGCTTTCCTTAAAGATTTATCTTATGTATTTGAATATAGTATATGTATAGTTTTGGTATTATTAATTCTTTATTTGGTATGTCTTTTTAATATAAGTGTATATCCTATTTGGTATTATTACATAACAAATAAATAGTTAATCTTTTACGAGTCGTTCAGCTGTACTAAGTAAACTAATTTCTTTATAAATATTTAATTCGTTTAATATAATATTTGGTTGTTCAATTTAATTTATGCATACCTAATATATGGATTATTTATACCTTATAGGAGGGTTTAGCTAATACCAAGGGATTACTAATCCATGCATTAACTATACCTGAATAAGATTATAAAATTACTAAAATGCCCCTCAAACACTTTTCTTAAATTTCTTTATATACAAAAGAAGAATATTCAAGGGTATAATTGTAAAGAAGATTTTGTATAATTTTAAACCAAACACAAGCTATTTTTTAATACAATGAACCAATCACTTATAAAAAATAATTCCAGCACTACAATCCCTATATTACTAATACATGTGTTTCTAATCCCTGCATTACTAATTTATGCATTACTTGTATTTCTACCAAACGATGCCTTCGTGCTTGTAATCTTAATATCTTTAATCGTTTCCTTTTAATGGTATTAATTCAACAAATACCTAATTTCCTTTTTTTAAATTCTTTTCTCTAGCAGTGGTTCGAGGCAACTTGGATTCATTTCACCTCACATCAACGCCTAGACAGATAAAAATAAATCATCTAATATTTTTTAGAAGCAGAGATTAGTAATGCAAGGATTAGTAATGCAGAGATTAGTAATGCAGGTATTAGTAATGCATGTATTGTAGTGTTGGGATTATTTTTTATCAAATGTTTGGTTCATTATATTAAAAATTAGCTTGTGTTTGATCTAAAACTATACAAAATCTTTTTTATAATTATACCCTTAAATATTCTTCTTTTTGTATATAAAGAAACTTAGGAAACGGGTTTGAGAGGCATTTTAGTAATTTTATATCCAGGTATAGTTAATGCAGGAATTAGTAATCCTATAGTTTCCTTGGTATTAGCTAATCCCTCCTATGAGGTATAAGTAATCCATGTATTAGGTATACATAAATTAAATTGAGCAACCAAATATTATATTAAATAAATTAAATTTTTATACATAAATTATTTTACTTAATACAACTTACTTAAACAATATCATTATCAAGGTGAAGATTTTGGAATAGGACTGTGAGCTAATCAGAAACTGAATGATGTTTAACTTGGACCCCACCAATATTTTGATAACAAAGATCACAGCCGTAGGTGGAAAATCAACTTGCTTTTTCCTAACCAAAAGACAAACATATGTGCAGATTTCATGTTCAGATTTTACTATTTGTTGCAATTCATATAGTGATTTAGCAATAGCATTGAAAAGACAAGTGTTTGGGCTATAATGGGTCTCTATTGTCCATTTCTTGGTAGAGCGTATACACATGTACTATTGTCTCCTGCCAAATAATCTTGGAAGATCACATATGCACTGCTTTTCAAGTCTAATTTTCAGTGATTTATTCTAAAAATTGTCTAAGTTCTACGTTCTAATGGGTCGCTTGATACGAATATAAGTAATGCAGGAATTATAGTGTTGAGATTATTTTTTATCAAATATTTGATTCATTGTATTAAAAATTAGTTATGCAATGTATAATATAAGCTTGTGTTTGGTTTAAAACTATATAAAATCTTCTTTACAATTATAATATTTGCGAATTGCAGTAGTAGTCAAGCTTTCTTTGAGGGACGATTTAGAGATTTTAAGTCTTATCCAGGTATAGTTAATCCAGGGATTAGTAATCCTTTATTTTTCATGGTATTAGTTAATCCCTCATATGAGGTATAACTAATCCATGTATTAAGTAGGAGTAAATTGAATTGAGCAACCAAACATGGTATTGGATGGATTAAATTTTTATACATGGATTATTTCACTTAATACGGCCTACCAAACGACCCCAGGTATAACTAATCCATGTATTAGGTAGGAGTAAATTTAATTGAGCAACCAAACATGATATTGGACAGATTAAATTTTTATACAAGGATTATTTCACTTAATACGGGTCGTTTGGTACGAACACAAATAATGCATGGATTAGTAATGCAGGGATTAGTAGGGATTAGTAATGCAGGAATTAGTAATGCAGGGATTATTAATGCTGGGATTATTCTTTATCAAGTGTTTGGTTCATTGTATTAAAAATTAATTATGCAATGTATAATCTAAATTTGTGTTTGGTTTAAAACTATATAAAATATTTTTTACAATTATACCCTTAATTTAATAATTTTAAGTCTTATCCATGTATAACTAATCAAATGATTAATAATCCCTTACTTTCCTTGGTATTAGTTAATCCCTCATATGAGAGATAACTAATCCATGTATTAGGTAAGAGTAAATTAAATTGACCAACCAAATATAATATTAAATAGATTAAATTTTTATACGAAAATTATTTTACCTAATATAACCTACCAAACGACTCCTGAGTATGAGAGGTTTGTCAAGGAGGCAGTGAGGCCGTCCATGTTATTTGTCAGGACACTCTCTCTTTCATATTTATTTTCTCCCCTACTCTTTTCATAGTCTCGCTTCACAGGAAAATGCGGATTAATATTAACCCAAATTTTATGTATCCTTTTTTTCCCCTGTGTTTTCTGAGTTTTTGGTCCTAATAAACCTTTAAGACTGAATTTTATAAGGGTTCTAGTCTTCTAATTTCCTTATTTAGGCTTTTTAGTTGATTTTTGAATTTCATAATGTGAGAATTCTAAGAAGACAAAACCAGTTAACCACTACAATATTTCAAATGCAAAATTATTTATTTATTTATTTGGAGTTTGACAACGACAAGTTGGAATCTAGAGCGCGTTCATTTATTTTGAAGTCCAAATTAATTTTTGAACTGTACTTTATTCACTTTGTCCCAAATTATCCCTTATGTTTTGCTTCTGGAAAATCAATTTGACTAATTTTAACGTTAAATAAGATTAGATAAACTTAATATGTTAAAATTTAAATATTCAAAAAATTACGAAAAATATTATATGTTGCAATTCTTTTCATGTGAATATGATAAAAATAATATATTTTAAAATATTGATTATAGTTCATATTATTTGTATCTCGAATAAAGAAAAGTAATAGATAATTTGAAATGAAGAAAATATTTTTTTTTTTTACAAGTAATAAATAGTACAATATATTAGTCAAACTATTGAACTTCATGCTAAGTCAAAAGTGTTATGCAACTCGCACAACTATTGTTGGTTGGGGCCTAACATACACTTGTCGAAACAGAAGATGTCCTCGCACAACTATTGTTGGTTGTGTCTCACCCCCATTAAAACTTTTCACTAATGCTATATCACCACGTACATATTATTGCATGACCCGTATGAATCACGTGAAACATATGTTCACACCCTTCCTAACTAGTATTTGAATATACCCGAGGGCGGAGCTAGTATTTTAAGTTTATCATATAACGAGATCAAATATCTCAAATTCTATTAATGTGGAATAATTTAACACACACTCTCACGTTCAGGGCCCAACATCGATAACAATAATTGGGATGAGCCTGGCTCTAATCTCACAGATGTAGGACAACTCAACAACTTTGGGCCTAACTCAACCCCAAAAGCTAGCTTATGACAGGAGGAGTGCCCAAGATCATATAAAGAGACCAAAGACCTCAAATCCCACCGATGTGGGACAACTCAACACACACTATCACGTCCATGACTGCACTCTGGAGCATGGACGACATAAATGGGGGCCCGACATCAGTAACAATAATTGGGATGGGCCTGCCTCTAATACCACGATACATGTGTTGGGAATAAAACCCCTAAAAAAATAATATTCACAGTAATAAAAGCGGAATAATAACGTAACACCGAGATACGGTAATTAACAAGAATAAAAGAGTGACAATGACATCAAGATTTTTACGTGGAAAACCCTTCTGAATAAGGGAAAAAATCACGGTCAGAGACGAGCAACTGATATCACTATAGCAAGGAATTTTACACTTTGTAGATCCGAGTAAAATACTCCAAAAACCACAACAACGCTCAAAAGAAACAACCCTCTTTTGATATTCTTACTTCACTATAATATCGCTCACTCTCTATTTTTTCTCACAGACTTGTTTGTGAAACCTCACACTTTCTTTCTCTCTTTGTTGGTGTGTAGAAATGAGAGTTGAAGCTCTCATTTTATAGCCGAAGTCCCACTCTCTAAAGCCTACTATATTTGACAATTTGCACACATTTTTCCTTCTTTTTCTTCAATGTTAACAAAGTTGGCTACCAACCAAAGAAATTCAACAAAGTACATGCCTATTACTTTGTCTATTGAATGAGATGGAACTTATCAAGATGTAACTTGGGCCTAACTCAACCCCAAAAGCTAGATTATGAGATGAGGATTGTCCAAGATCATATGAGACTAAAAATCTTAAATCCCACCGATGTGGGACAACTCAACATAAACAGTATATTTGTATTGAGAAATTTATAATGTGAGAATTCTAAGAAGACAAAACCAGTTAACCACTACAATATTTCAAATGCAAAATTATTTATTTATTTATTTGGAGTTTGACAACGACAAGTTGGAATCTAGAGCGCGTTCATTTATTTTGAAGTCCAAATTAATTTTTGAATTGTTCTTTATTCACTTTGTCCCAAATTATCCCTTATGTTTTGCTTCTGGAAAATTAATTTGACTAATTTTAACGTTAAATGAGATTAGATAAACTTAATATGTTACAATTTAAATATTCTAAAAAATTATGAAAAATATTATATGTTGCAATTCTTTTCATGTGAATATGATAAAAATAACATATTTTAAAATATTGATTATAGTTCACATTATTTGTATCTCGAATAAAGAAAAGTAATAGATAATTTGAAATGGAGGAAATACTATTTTTCTTTTACAAGTAATAAATAGTACAATATATTAGTCAAACTATTGAAATTCATGCTAAGTCAAAAGTGCTATGCAACTCACAAGGTTGGGGCCTAACATACACTTGTCGAAACAGAAGATGCCCTCGCACATTAAAACTTTTCACTAATGCTATATCACCACATACATATTATTGCATGACCCGTATGAATCACGTGAAACATATGTTCACACCCTTCCTAACTAGTATTTGAATATACCTGAGGGCGGAGCTAGTAGTTTGAGTCTATCATGTAAGGAGATCAAAGATCTCAAATTTCGATGTGGGACAACTCAACACAATAACATAAATGGAGGTGCAATATCGGAAACAATAATTAGGATAGGCCTAGCTCTAATCTCATCGATGTGCGACAACTCAACACACACCCTCACGTCAGGGCTGCATTCTGAAGCGTGGACGACATAAACGGGAGCCCAACATCGGTAACAATAATTGAGTTGGGCCTGGTTCTAATATCATGATAAATGGACTTTGGGCCTAACTCAATCCCAAAAGCTAGATTATGAGATGAGGATTGGCCAAGATCATATAAGGAGACGAAAGACCTCAAATCCCACCGATGTGGGACAACTTAACACACACCCTCACGTCCAAGACTGCACTCTAGAGCGTGGACAACATAAATAGGGACCCAACATCGGTAATAATAATTGGAATGGGCCTGACTCTAATACCATAATAAATGGACTTTGAGCCTAACTCAACCCCAAAAGCTAGCTTATGAGATGAAGATTGCCCAAGATCATATAAGGAGACCAAAGATCTCAAATCCCACAGATGTGGGACAACTCAACATAAACAGTATATTTGTATTGAAAAAATTATTAAATATTCTAGTTATTAGCACTAAAAATCATCATTTTAAAATCTAAAATCCATAGAATTAAAATTTTGAATATGCGTCTAAATATACCTAAAAAAACAAAACCCAATTCACTCTCTTCATATTTACTCCATGGGACTTCTTGTTCATATGTGAAATATGGTATCTGTCTCTACCCTCTTCTAGATTACTCATGTTTGCAGTCGCTAACAGCATACCATGAAGAAATTATAGTGTCGTTTGGTTAGACACGTGTAAAAAAAATTATCTCTGTATAAAATTCCGCTTAAAAAAAATAATATTTGGTTTGTAGCATAAAAATCTATTACTAACTAAATAATATCTGCACGACTATACACAATATTCCATTTTGGTATCTCCGTTAATTGAGCCGAGAATCTATCAGAAACAATTTTTCTATCTTCACTAGATAAGAGTAAGGTTGATTACATATTATTCTTTTCATATTCTACTTATAAACTTATACTGAATTTATTATTATTATGTCAGCGTCTACAACGATATGACATAAATATCATATCTTGACTAGTACTGTAGACAAAAAAGAACAAATTGCAGATGAATCAAGCAACGGTTGAATATTGGTGTGACGAATTATCACATGCCATCATCTGTGGAAAGAGAGATGCGTCAACGGCTGAGAATTGAATTGTACAATTTTAATATTCATTATCTAACTGGAAACCTATGAGCGGTTCACATAAAAAGAAGTCCCTATCATTTGGAACTTTTTATTTATTTATTTTCAACTGGTATTAGACCTTCTCTTATCTTGTATTATTTTTTACATCAAATACTATTTTAATGCAAAAAATAGTATATTGAAGCTCCAATTTTTGCACTATATTTTGTATCATTTTGGTGCATGAATAGTATTGCATACTATTCATTGTACCATTTTATTATTTATCAATATATTATTATTATTTTATTATTATATAACACTTTTAATTTAACATATTATAAATTTTAATTTTTACATTTAGATTCCTAATATACCTATTCATCTACACCATTACTATTCATTAATATTTTTTTTATTATATAACACTTTTAATTTAATATATTATAAATTTTAATTTATAATTTTAGATTCCTAATATACCTAATTATTTTTTATGTAATATCTTATAATATTAATTTTACATCTTAATTTTGGAGTGTAAGTTTTATAAATTAATTTTTGTATATATTATTTTATATAAAATTATAAGTTAATTTTATTATAAGTTATAATCGTAATGCATTAGTAGAGCATTAATGGGAGCAACATACTAATCATGGAAGTTGAATATTTATGTAGAAATTAAAATAAATTATACCTTAATGTAATAGTAATTATTTAATTATATTTTATCAATAATTTCACTTTATTTGAATTATCCATTAATATGTATAACGTATAATATTTGCTTACAATCTATATTATTTAAAATTTTATGATATAAATTAATTTTATGTTAAATGATTTATAACAAAGAATTATGAATTATATGGGATGGATATGTAAAAAAGAAAAGAAAGAAAAGATTTTTTTCTGAAATTATAAAATAAAATTTAATTAAAAAAAAAATAATATAAGAGAGAGATGAATATAAAAAGAATATTTTTTCTTGGTGCAAAAAATGATGATGGTGCAAAGGGTTGGAGATGCCCTTACCATAATAGAAGTAAGCGCTTCTAAGAAAAATGATTTCATATTTACAATTTGAACTTGAAATATTTTATCAAAAATAAAAATGTATTTATTGTTCAACCACAATTTTACTGTAGTAACCATTTCTTGTAAAAACGTACCATTTGGAACTTGCAAAATCGTACTATTTATACAATTTGTTGGTTGGACCCCATTTCTCAATAAACCAATCCCAATCCCCTCCTAGGTGTCAGCCCATTTCATCGTTCATTTATAAATTACAATGGAAAAATACATAATTACTCCCTTTTTTTTTCTCAAATTAGGAGTATCTACAATGTTTTCATACTTCCCTTCTAGCGTGACTCGAACCCAAGACCTAACGATAATTGCTCCTTGAGTTCATTAGTTGCACCCTTTTATTTTACTAGATTTTTATAAATTTTTTTGAATAATTCGAATCGACGTTATTACCTCATTTCGAGCTCACGTGATATATATCACTTTCTTAAAGAGAATGCAAATATAAAAAAAAATATTAATTTTTGCAAGATTTTGTTATTAAATGTACTTTTCTTTTATTTTATATTATTATTTAATTACTTTTTTTTTCTACACCCTTCTTCTTCTCCACCACTTCACCACCTTTGTGTCCCACTACCCCACCAAGATTCACACAAAAGAAAGTTCATCAAAGCTTCAATCCAAAAATAGTACTCAATAAATTTATATTTTATTTTATACTCACTTTTCAATATCATCATACTTTATATTTTAGCTAAATAAAGTAATCAATAAATTTTACAAGCGGCAATAAAAAAAATTGAAAATGCCAACTTAATTGCAATTCATAGAAATCCTTCTGTTATCATAATTGAAATTATTCATGGAAGAAATTCTTTTTCTCCTTGATGAATTGAATTATTTTTTCTAATTGAAGAATATAATAATGAAAATTTTCTTTTCCATTATGATATGTCTTTGTTGAATAAGTTCAAATTATTATTTTTTTTCTCCTAATTGAACATTGATACTTTTTTCTTATTCAAAGGGTAATTATTTTTGGGAGGATAAAGAAACAGAGATGGTTATGGGATTAGGGATTGGGGATAAGAACAAGGGATAGGAAAGCTTTTTTCGAAGGATGCGTATGAAAAAGTAGGTCTTTTTTCTTTTTAATATATATATTTTTGTATTTTGAAACGTGTCAAGCAACAATTGATGGGTGCAAATTACTTTCTTTGTTGGAACTCGAGTCACGCAGGAGTAGAAGTGTGAAAACACTATAAATCCTTCTAATTTGAGAGGGGTTTAAAAAAGAAAAAGTTGTTCAAGAGATCACAGGACCCTCGCAAAATATAAGGGTACAACAAATAAACCGAGACAACTCCAAGATGGTAATTATGTATTATCCCAATTATAATTGGACAAGATATAAAATTGGTCGGTTGGCCATTGCATTCGCTAACTAAAAGCTCTATAAAATAGTATATTATTTATAAATAATACACATATATAAAAAAAAAACATAAATTTTATCTACTATTATTTTTTTGAATGGTTAAAAATTATACATTTTGCGCTAAAATTCGTCCTTTTTTTTTTTTAAGTTAATAAAGGAGTAGGATAAATAGTGTTAGAGTTAGCCACGAGGTCACTTAAATTGTAATTTGTAATACTATGGTTAACCGTCATTATTCATTAAACTATTTGAAAACTAAAATTAGACGTTTCGTCATTCTTTTTGAAAACTTGCTAGCCTAAAAGCATATTAATAGTTTTTCTTGAAAGGTTCTCATCAATTCACCTTTCATCAGAAACATCACAACTATTTTATTAGAAATATTGATTAATATGATTATAGAGACAAGACAAAATATTTAAATTGAAATAAAAAGTATATTGTATTGGGTCGATTCAATCGATCACACAAAAAAGATCGGTCTCGAGTACAGTCCAGGGTCAGACTGCTTTGAAATGGAGCCAGAACTTCAGGAAGGAAAGTTTGAGGTAGGATATCTTTGGATCGAAGCCAGAGCGGTCGGAATAAGGCGGTCGAGACCGGTTTGGGTAAAGGCATTTTATGGTAAAAGTATCAGTTTCGTATAACGGAAAGGCCGAAAATCTTATAGTACGCAGTTATCTCGGCGGGAATCACGGCCCCAATCATCAGAGACGTTATACTAGTATTTTTAGGGATAATTCATCATGTAATTAGGTCTTTTACTTTATATATAATTCCCTGTTTTTTTCTATAAAAGGGCACTTAGTTTCATTGTACAGGCCAACATATGTTACCAGCAACACAAGTTATCATTGTTTGCCTATTTCTTGCTTAAGTTATTCATTTTTCAGTGCAATTTGCTCTGTCACGGAAAATTCATTCAACTTCAACGGTTTGGTTATTCTCTTGTTTATTTAAGTCAGTCTTTATTCATCGTTATTTATTTCATTGTATCAAACCATTTCACGCATCATTAATACTACGTACAAATTCAATTGTTACTCATATTTTAGGATAAACATATATAAAATATCTTCGATATTATAAAAAATGTAGATACTTTCATGTTATTATTTCCCTATTCCCACTTCAATTTAACGTTTCACCGAAGATATTATTAAAATGGTTGTTTTAGAATCGGCAACAATTTATGGTGCCAATCATTTTCACTAGAAAGGAGATAATCAGCTAGAACATAATTGCAGCTAAATAAATAGCGGTATGAAATGAATAGCGGAAAGGATAGGGAAAATAATATAGTGACAACTTGCAAGTGATCCTTTGGAACGAACACAAATAATGCAGAGATTAATAATGCAGGGATTAGTAATATAGGTATTAGTAATGCAGGAATTGTAGTGTTAGGATTATTTTTTATCAATTGTTTGGTTCATTGTATTAAAAATTAGCTTGTGCTTGGTTTAAAACTCAACAAAATCTTCTTTATAATTATATTCTTGAATATTCTTCTTTCTGTATATAAAGAAATTTAGGAAAAGGGTTTAAGGGGCGGTTTAATAATTTTAGGGTCTTATCCAGGTATAGTTAATGCACTGATTAGTAATCCCTTGGTTTTCTTGGTATTAGCTAAGCCCTCCTATGAGGTATAAGTAATCCATGTATTAGGTATGCATAAATTGAATTGAGCAACCAAATATTATATTGAACGAATTAAATTTTTATACAGAAATTATTTTATTTAATACAACCTACCAAACGACCCCGTTAAAGTACTATGATTTTTGCTCAACTTAAAGAGGCTAACGGGTCGAAGAATTCGACAACTTGTCCATTGTTGTATCCATCTGAAACCATAATGATATTTTGTGTTCTCTTAGGAATATATTTATATCATATACATAACAAAGTAGAGTAATATTTCTTGTGATCGCAAATATTAATCGTTTTGAGAAACTACATTTATTTTAAAATTATGACCGCGTAGAAAAATATAATGTCAATTACCGTAATACATATTTTTCAAATTTACACTTGTTATTCCAAATAGTGAAGTGTTAATTTAGTAAAATATTAAAGACAGATAAATAATAGTTTAGACATACACAAATATACTTGTTTATCCTAAAAAACGGATAACAATCGAATTTATATGTGATTTTAAGGATATGCGGATCAATTCAATACAAATGATGAATAGCGTTAGATTAAACAGATAAAGAATATCATAGATTGTTAAACCAGTTAAGGGGAGTAATCCCGGACTCAGTAACGACTTAATGTAATGCCTGCCTTCGATTCGGGGCTCACAATCATGAAGATATGATTAACAAAAGTGAGAATTTTGAATAACAGAGAAAGTAAGAGTATATCGCCTTGATATGGTGTTACAATATGTCTATGAATAATAATCTTTTCTCTTTATATATTAGGCAAGTTTTGCCGTAGGTACAATTCTAGAAAAGGTAAAAATCTTCCGTTACGTCGATCACTGATGCGAGTCGAGATTCGCACCATGATATCCGGTTGGGTACGGATATCACGACCCTTTATTAATTGTGTGCAGCTGCTCGGTGATGCTCTCCGAAGTCTCAACCCTTAAATCGGACCTCGAGGATATGGCCACGATATCCCCGAGGGCAGGTGTTTGCCGATTCCTGATACGAGAGGTTCTTCGTTCTGACTCCGATACATTACGGCCATCTACCCACTCCGCTCGGCTCACCGAGAAATCAAATCATGCGACTGGCTTGATTTTACTTGTATACAATACTCGTGTCAACCATTAAAATCATCCTTAAGGGGTGTGCAAGACAGATAATATGAATCGAAGAGCAAGTAACTTTTGATTACAAGATCTTTAACTTGTTAAACATTAATCAAGCAAATTATGGACTATTTTATGCAATACAGACCATAATAAGTATTTGTAAAAACAGGTATTTTACCATCTTCGAAACTCGTAGATCTCTACTATATTGTTCTTCTTCCCCTCTTCTGTTTGTTCTATCTATATTAGTTTGTCCAGTTTGTCTTTTCTTGTTTGTAGTTTCATTTAAATATTATTTATTCTAAGGAAACGCCTATTTTTTCTAAATAACAATTTTAAACGACACCAAAAGGTGTTCTTATTATAGTGTAGTAAAAGGTGGACCTATTTGTCGAATCCATTTAATCAAACACCATTTGCAATATATACCATCTATTTTTGCTTCAAGTCCTTAAATGTTTTGATTGGAAAAAGGCATACTAATATAAGATTACAAGTTAGAACTTAGATGCCAAGATTTCATTTGAAAACCTTGGAAACCAGAATCATTGAAATACTTGTATAATAATCCCTGTATAAAAATTTAATCCGTCCAATACAATGTTTGGTTGCTCAATTCAATTTATGCATACCTAATACATGGATTACTTATACCTCATAGGAGCGCGTAGCTAATACCAAGGAAACTAAGGGATTATTAATCCCTGCATTAACTATACCTAGATAAGATGCTAAAATTACTAAACCACCCCTCAAACCCTTTTCCTAAATTTCTTTATATACAGAAAGAAGAATATTCAAGGGTATAATTGTAAAGAAGATTTTGTACAGTTTTAAACCAAACACAAGCGTAGATTATACATTGCACTAATTTTTAATACAATGAACCAAACGCTTGATAAAAAATAATCCCAACACTACAATCTCTGCACTATTAATACATGCATTACTAATCCCTATATTATTTGTGTTCGTACCAAACGACCCCGAACATAAAAAAATTTCAGTGCAGGAAATATTGAACTGACTAAAGGCAAGCCAACAATGAATATCGCAGTCCAATCTTTTGTATGGACCATAATTCTTATTTCGGGGCAATCATACGATCGAGTGCTTCCTTGAATGGAAATAGGTCAACAATCATACAAAGCCCAGGATGATCGATATAATATAGGGGATCTTTACATAAATTGTCAATTATATTCACTGTTTACTTTTCTAATTATATACATAAATTATACATTAATTATATATAATTATACACATGTAATATATAAATTATGCATATATATAATATATTTAATGATCATTTTTTAATTTAAACGGTTGGATGATCGACTATTTGGGTTAATTCTTCTATAACATATTCTTTGCTCAGTAACAAGGTCCAATATAAATCTAATATGGTAGATGGTTAATGTGGACGCAATACATGGACCTAGAATATATTTTCAAGTTGCAATTTACAAATTATGCGATATCATTTCATAGTCTTACAATTGATAGATTATGCAATATTCAGGTATATAATCGTACACAAGTAGTCAAGTAGATCACCTCATTTTCAATTATATTAACTACAAACTTCAATTTGAGCGCGGGATCAGCAAGTGATCGGGATATTTCAAGCTCACTAACACTTTCGCTAGCGTCTGGTCATAAATTTTTAAATTTGTTTTGAAAAATTAAATTTCGGTGAAGTTTGGTTTGAAGATGAAAATATGTTTGGACATCAGTTATCAAAACATATTTCACTTTTATTTTTGAAAAAATATGAAACATGTCTTATGCTCACAAGTTCTAAAAGTTATCACAGTTATCCAACAGTAACTTCATCAGTAATATTTATTATATTATCGCAAACCATAGTCCTGAACATAAAATTTGGTACAAAATTATTATTTTTATAATGAACTACATAATGCACTATTAGACGACCGAGAAGACGGAGCAGTATTGTTATAAAATAATAAATGGTAAACTCTTATATAAAATACAAAAATTTGAGGCAATTTTTAAAAAATATAGTAGTAATATTTTGGAGAGATTTGGGTTTAGGGTTTTTGAAATTTATCAAAATATGAATAAAATTTATGAACAACGACGTATTTGCCAAAACAAACCCAAATATAGTTTGGCAAAATCTATAGTCAAACAGGTCCATCATAAAAATTACTTGAAACATCCATTGCACTACGAGTGTTTTAATATTCAATTAATTGAAACTGACAGGAGAAAAATGATGTTTATGTATAATTGGGCGAATGATCTATCAAAACACAACTTGGAAAAAATTGGATATTTCATCCAAACCAACCGATTATATTAACTCACTAAACAGAATTACAATAATCATATGTCAATAAGACAGTAGAAAACAACACTAAGGGATCGTTTGGTACGAACATAAGTAATGCAGAAATTAGCCTATAAGCCCTTGCGGAGTCAATTTGGTTCACAACACAACATGTAAGGGGAAATGATTTTCTTTCTTCCTTTTACACAAAAAGAGATTGCAAAATGGAGTTCTTACTAATTTAGCAGCACTTATAAAGAAGATGAAAAAACTACATGACACGAGAAAAATTATGAGTTGTAGAAATAAAGAGCTATTTAAAGCGTCTGAAGTAAAAAAGAAATTGTGTCTGCTTGTGCAGTTCAGCAGCTGGGGGAAAGATCCATCAACGTAATACTCAACTTAAAATGGTCGAGTGACATATACTTACTTATGCCCTCGTCTCAATCTTTTGGTACTTTAAGCAAGTTTAAATAATCCGAACTGGTGCGATTTCAATTCCTAGCAAACCATGAATTGGGGGATTTGTAAGTTCATTTTACTCAATACTTTGTACCACTGTTTAGTCGTAAAATGGTACAGTTGAATTTATACGTGGTTTCTAGGAAAGTGAATTAATTTGATCCTGAAATAATATAATAATTGAAGAAATATACAATACTTAGCCTTAGAATGTAAATGAAATAACAAAGATGATGATTTCGTGAACACAATTTTCGAATACAGCAATAATAAGATCAAAAAGCATGAAAGTAAAATTTTGTAAGCTTTGTATAGAATATAGTATATGCTCTTGCCAGAAAATTCATGTTCTTTATAATGGTAACTGAGCTCACTATTTATAACTATGCTTAGGGGAAAAGGTCCAAAGATCATGCCCTTCTTTAATGCCAATTATGAGGGTTATTGATGAAGATGTAACGGTGAACATAAATGTTAAATTCTTTGTAACGAACCGTCGCTCTTAATGCTGCAGAATATTCCTTAGCAAATGCTACCGGGCACAGAGCATTTAATACATCTTTATGAACGTTATCCTTTCAGGTGACAAGCGGAGTGACTGTGTTCGGTCCTTAGCCATCCCATCTTGGATTTCACGTGTCCTCCTTTTAGTCAGCCATGTTTCATATCATATTTTATCCTATACGGATAGTCCCCCTACTTTCCGGTAACATAACTTTGTGTTACTGGAAAGTTGGTAGAAACGCCTTTTTGGCAGGAATTACTATAATTCCCTCTGAAGGTCTCTGACAGTTGATTAGACGCACGTCTCTCCGCATTTAATGCCCCGAACATGCGTCATCCCATGATTCAGCATAGCTTTTGCCGATTATCAAGGTATTCATGGCCATGAATTCAGCCGCCAAAATTTTGCTTATATGCAACTTTCTTTCCCTTTGCGTTTCACAATTGTTTGAGCTTCTGATTTGCATCCTTTTTCTAATTTTCTTCAAACACAAACTCTTTACCTTCTTCTTTTTCAATGGATTCTTCCTCTAAACGTGCTGGTTCTATAAAGAATAAGAACAGAACCGACGATTACGTTCCTCCAATAATGGGTTTCATCATCCCAAGAAGGCTTAGTACTTTGAAGAATTTTGAAGAGAAAATTCCTACTGTTAGCCCTCATTCATGAGTTGTTAGTAGGTACCTTTCTCCCATTCGTCCTTCTAGTATTCCTACTGTGAAGAAGAACTGTCGCTGCAATGAGTTGGAAATTATCGCTCCTGGTCTATCGGAGCGAGCGACCCTTCCCAAGGAAGGTTTTACGTACTTTTTCATGTATCCCTTTACTTTGGGTGCGTTTTCTTTGAGCAGAGAGATTGACTCCGTGATTGCAGAGTTTTGCCTTCGCTACCAGGTGTGTTTGGCACAGATAAGTCCTTCAGTGTGGAGGACGATCGCCTACCTCCGACGATTGTGCCAAGAAACTGGAGAGGATCTAACCTTAGCTCATATGATGAATCTCTATTCCCCCAAAATCTTTCGCGGAGGAATGATAAACCTTTGTAAGCGTGGCCACCATGCTTTGTTGTCTAGCATGGATGATGACAATGACCGTGAATGGATGGAACGGTTCATTGCGGTTGCCACCAACGATATCATTTTGACAACGACTTTATCCTTTCCAGTTGCTTGGAACCGCACTCGTAATTTCTTTGTATAATATTCCTTCTACTAGATATTCTTCTATGGCTGTATCACCTCTTCACCCTTCACATGTTTCAGCAACTCGATGGATCCCATCGGTGGTGGAAGGTTTGGACCGGTGGGTTCAAAAGATCTTGGACGTCACAACGCCAGAAACTCGTTCGTGGAAAAAATTGGCCGTTAAATACGGGTGGAAGGCCAAAAGTCATGGTAACTTTAATTTATAGTGCTTTTATTTTTGTATATGAAGAACTTGGTTGAACCCTTCTGACTGGTTCACGGAATTAGGTCTACCTGCAGGCTCTGTTGCTGTCCCCGAGGAGGATGTTCTGGCTGATCCTATTGATGCAGTAAGGCTACTTCAGGAAGAACTTACTCGAACAGGAATCTCCAGGCCTGTTCAGGGTGAAAATATTTCTTTACGGAGTCCCCGACCAGAGGATAAACAAACAAAGAAAAGACGCTTCTCTGCAGCTGGGGAAAAGAATAAGAAGGCAAAGATTGACACCCCCGAATCATCTCCGGTGGCGACATTGACTGGTCCTCCTTCTGTGTCTCGGCACTTTGGGGAGAATCTGATTTGGTAGAATATGCCAACTCTCGTTTTCAGGCCCCAATTGCTGTAACCGGTGCTGCGGGGCTAAGTACCGGATCCTTGCCTTCTTTGGTTGGTGAGCATCAAATAACCAACACTGCACTTGATGCTGCTACTTCTCACACTTTAACTCCATCAGCTTCATCTCCACCTTCACCAACACCAACTACTACTACACTATTTCCATCTTCGTCTACTCTTCCACCAGCGGTTGCGACACCATCTCCATCAGCCACACCTGTCCATACAGAAGGTGTTCCTCTTCCACAGTTCCCAGTTCATGGGAATTTGAGGCAAAATTATGCTGCTCCTTTTATGAACGAGGTCAGCTTTTGGAAGAATGGGACCAGATTGTTCTCCGCCTCTCAAAACTGGAAACCAGAGCTACTGAGGCCATTATTTTGGATGCTCCTTTGCAGCAAAGCGAGCAAGAAATGGTAACCCTTAGCCAAGAAATTGGGCCGCTGAGGGTTAAATTTGATGAGGCCAAGGCCAAATGGCAGAAGTACAGAACGTTGTTCCTGCTGCAACCGACCTTAAGGCTGCCTCCGCTGGAAGAGCGATTAACTTGGAAGCAGCCTTGAACTCCCAAAGTGAAGAGCTTGCTGGTGTGAAGGCGAAACATGCCTAGCTGGAAGAGAAGTACGTGAATAATATCGAACATAATAGGCTCTTTAATTCAACTGTCCGCGAGCTCGACGTCAACCTCAAATCTGCTAGATCCGCCCGGGAAAACCTTTCCACCGAGATTACTCAACTCAAAGAAGAACTTAAGCGCCGAGCGGCTTCGCTCATTGGTGAAAATACTTATTCCATGTATAGCATAAGGAGAAAAACCTTGGAAGAGGCCAAAGCTGGTATTATTGATGTTGATGCCGAAATGTCTAAGTCCCGAGAGCTTGAGTTGGCTTCAAATAATAGACTCCCGACGTAGTCTGATGCTCCAGGTTCTTTTGATTTCGGTTCCGAGTTTCCGAAAACTAAAGAAGGATTGGAAGGCGAAGAGGCTGAAGACCAAACTGGGAAAAGCGTTGAGCCATCGGCGGAACCACTTACTTTTCCCGGCAATGCGGATACCTCTCTTCCTCCTGGTTCCGGAGGCGCTACAGTTTAGCTTTTTCTTTATTTTCCCCTTTTGTACTTGTAACATTTTGACTCTTTCTTATAAATAAAGACATATTTTTTTGCTCAAGTATCGTTTAAGTCTTACTTTCATTTGAATATCCATGCAAGCCTTTAACTTTTGTATTTGCTCAAGCATTCTGGGCATGTTGTTCTATTCGCACTTTACTATGTGTAATTTCGGATGCCTTTTCTTCGAAGCATTTTGGTTCCGAGTATTGTCCCTTTTACGTGAGGGTATTTATGAATATTTGCGCTAGTTTTCCGTTTACGTGAGGGTTTCTATGAATATTTGCGCAAGTTTCCTTCTTACGTGAGGAATCCTATGAATATTTACGCAAGTTTTCTTTTTGCGTCCTTTTCATATGCGGCTTTGGGTGTATTGTTCCCCAATGGTATTTTAGATTTCGGGCATTGATTCTTCTGGAGCCAACCCTTTAACGTGAGGGGTTTTATAAGAGAGGGGCCTTTTATGTTTACGGTGCTCTTTAGGAGGACGTCTCTTATTCATTACAGCACTAATAAAGTTAGCTCATCGTTCAGACATGAAACAAGATAAAAGCAAAAGGATTTTATTTTATTTCTTCTATTTTCAGAAATTACGTAAGCATTTTGCTATGCAGAAAAGAAATAGCCATTGCTTGTGGCTATCTTGTACAACTTTTTTCTACGGGGCTAGCTGCACAGGCCCCGGTCCTGATGATGCATTTTATTTCTGGATTTTCATTCCCTGTTGACGTGGCAGTCATTGTTTGCCATATCCTCATATCATCCCCCTTAGTGTTTGAATGCGAAAAATTTGAATTGGAACATCGGAAGTCTTGTATCTTCGAAGGTTCCACCAATGAATTGCTAGGTAATCCTTCACTCGGCAACATATCTTGTTTCCCCTTAGGATTCCATGCTATCGAGCTAAGGAATACCTAACATTCCTCTAGTGGTTTGTGCTTGTTAACGATCGGGAAACCTCTGTTCGATAGCAAATTTAACTTTCCGGTGGGAATTTGCTATCGAACCAAAGATTACCTAATCGTCCCCGAGTAAGAAGCTTGTTCGTTTGCCTTGCTATCAAAGGTCTTATTGCTACTGTATTCGTAGTATGCTTTTTAATGTTGCCTCGTTAAAACCTTGCTAACGTAATAAATAGGAAACTGCGTAACTTCATTCTTCCAGACTAAAATCAAACTTACCGCAACTTCTGAAACCGCGAGGTAGACTAGCAATGTTTCGCCTTCTTTTGGTTTCCAGAGCAATGGGGGGCTTGATAAATATGGCACTTCTTCTGTCGTACCGGTGGTGTGTTGGGATCCGAACTCAACTTGTGCATGGTTGTTCCCGTCGAGATACCTTTCATATCCTCGTGCGGCCATGCAAAATAATCAGCGTTAAATTTTAAGAAATTCAATAAAACCAAACTTGAGCTCGGGGTGGAGTCATGTCCCCAAGTGAAATTTTCATTCTAATAATACTTCGAACAATGCCACTTACTCTAGTTCCTTTGTTGCGGATTTCGTTGCCTCCGTCTCTTTCGGAACTTGGAAATATCTCCGCACCTGATATTGTTCAGACGACTCTGCCCCTGGAATAACCTCTTCTAACTCGGGAGTAGGCGCCGGTTCCTGTAATTGCTATGATGTGCGATCCTTCCCTTTGCTACTGAAAGTTGAGATGGTATTCATCTCCCTCGCTGCCAGTTGGTCACCTCTTATCTGCTTGATTTCTTCGGCGTTGGAAACTTTAGCAATTGGTGATACGTCGAAGGTACAACTTTCATCTCGTGTAGACATGGTCTTCCTAAGATGATGTTGTATCCCATATCACCATCCACTACTTCAAAAAGTGTTGTTTTCAAGCACCTCCTTAAGTAGCCTCGTCGCGTTAGAAGAATCAGCCAAAATGTCCTCCTCGGGGACAACAACAGAACCCGCGGTAGACCTGATTTCAGAGAAAAGATAGAAGCGGTTAATCAATTTCTTCACATAAAAAACTGAAATAAGGTGTGTCTGATTTACCATGATTTTTGGCCTTCCACCCATATTTAAGGGCTAGTTCTTTTCACGTGTGGGTTTCAAGCGTAGTGACAACCAAGATCTTCTAGGCCCACTGGTCGTTGCCTTCAGCCATCGGTGGGACCCATCGAGTTACTGAAATAGGCAAAAGATGGAGGATCAATACAAGTATAGAAGAATACCTAATAAAATAAATATTAAACAAGGAGCTTACTAGTGTGGTTCCATGCTTTTGGAAAGGATGAAGCTGGTGCCGGAATGATGTCGTTGGTGGCAACTGCAACAAACTGTTCCATCTACCCATGGTCATTGTCATCATCCATGCTGGATAATAGAGTATGGTGGCCACGTTTGCTGAAATTTATCATTCTCCCGCAAAAGATTTTGGGAGAATAAAGATTCATCACATGAGCTAAAGATAGCTCCTCTCCCATCTCTTGGCACAAGCGCCGAATACAGGCAATCGTCCTCCACACAAGAGGACTTACTTATGCCAAACATATTTGTTAGCGGAGGCAAAACTATGCAATAACGAAGTCAAGCTCTCCACTCAAAGAGAACGCACCCCAAGTAAAGGGGTACGTGTAAAAATATGTAAAACAGCTACAATATCCAAATCATGACAGCTACAGTCTTCCTTTAAAACAGGAATACTGGAAGAACGGATGGAAGAAGGACATCTGCCAATAGCCCATGTGCGAGGGAGAGCCGAAGGGAATTTCTCTTCCATTCTTTTGTTGTAACAAGACTTCTAGGAATGATGTAATCCACCGTTAGAAGAGCAGCATCCTCTGCTTTGTCCTTGCCCTTTGAAGAGCTAACTTTCTTTGAAGGAGAAGCCATTTCGATAAAAGAATTTTTTTTTGTTTGAAAGGAGTTAAAGAAAGGTTTATTAACAGCAAGAAAGGTTTTAGAAAACTTGAAAAATTATGGAGTATAAGGGGAGAAGGTTGAAGCGTGTAAGTAAAAGTTTTGGCGGCTAAATTCATGGCCATGATTACCTTAATTATCGGGAAAAGCCGTGCTGAATCGTGGGATGACGCGTGTTCGGGCATTAAATATCGAAAGACGTGTAATCAACCATCAAAAGTTTTCAGAAGAGATCATAGTAATTCTCGCCAAAAGAATATTTCTACGAACTTCCCAGTGATACAAAGTTATGTCACCGAAAAGCAAAACGCTACGTGGCCGCCCAAAAGAGAGACACGTGGAACCTAAGACGAGGGATACCCAAAACCAAAGGCAACGGTCTTGTCTGTCACCAGAAAGAATAACGCTCATAAGGATGCAATAAATACTCTTCGCCCGGCAGCATTTAATGGAGAATATTCCACAGCATTAAGTACGTTATTCGTTACAAGAAATTTGACATATATGCTCACTGTTACATCTTCAGCAATGGCCCTCATAATTGACAATAAAGAAGCGCACGATCCTAGGACCTCCTTCCCTAGACGTAGCTATAAATAGTAAGCTATGTTATCATTGTAAGGACACGAATTTTTTGGCAAATTAATACTACAATCTACTCATAGCTCTATTCAATTTTATCTTCTTATTTTCTGTTCTTGTTCTTATTACTGTTACGCCCGGAAGCTTTACTATCATAGTCTTTATTTCTGTCATTTCGTTTTCCTATCAAGGTTAAGTGTTATATATTTATTCAATTATTTTGTTATTTCAAAATCGAATTAAAAAAAACTACATATAAATTCAACTGTACCGTTTTATGGTAAGACAATTATACTCCTCACCACGCCTCGTGTAAGTAATTTCTTAGCAGCAAGGCTTTGAGACATGCAAATCACTGAATCAGAACAAAGAAAATCACTCCTACTACATAGTGGAGTACTTTAATTTTCTAATCCGAAAACATTATATTGAAGTAAGAGGTTAAATATAAGTTGGTTTCCCATATAAATTTTCGCTAGTTTTCCCTTTTCGGGACAGCTGTTTAGTGTCTTTATTTTTATTTTTCTTGTAATTTTATGGACCTCTTCGACTGTTGTTTAAAAATTTCTTTTGTGTAACTAAATCTTATAAGAAAATATCAGATTACGGTCTAAAATTTTATAAGATATTTTAAATGTTAGTCAATAATCTAATTTTTAATATGTAAGATGGACCAACATATAGTAAACATTAGATTCTAGCTTAATATCGTTCGGACATATAAATTTTCAAGGGTTATATTTGCATATAACTTTTAAAAACAGGGATCACCAATACCTATTGGGATTTTGGACTTGCAAAAGCATAAATTGGGCTCTACTGTTCATCCTTGGTCAAAGTACAAAATAAGCCAATCGATCATAATTAATTGCATATACTAGTCAAAAAAATATATAAATAGGCATATTATATGTATATAATTCACACACACATATATATATATATATACACACACACATATACGAGTAGCTAAAAATATACATTTTTTTTCATTCTTTGGCAACCTACCAAAAGCAATTTGGGCTTCCGCCTATCAACATTCGAATTCGATGGCCTTCCCTCCCAATGCCCTCGTCTATAGTGGGATACAATACTTTTTAACATTAAAATAATAGCATAGGCTAGTTAGGTTTTTTGGATTAATAATTGAAAATAACCGATATTAGCAAAATCACTAAAAAAATAGTCATTATTTTATGCAGAGATAAAATTTGGACAAAAGTACCCTAGCTTAGACATGGAAAGTTCAAGCATAATATGCTGAATTATAGTGTTCTTGCCTATAAACTTCCAGCATACTATGTTGAAACTCCAGCACAATATGAAATTCCATCACATTTATGCTGGAATCTCATATATATAAAATTTGAACCTATCATATTATGCTGAAATTTTTTGAAGTTTTAAGTTTGTTTTTTGTTCATATATTATTTTGTACGAAAAAGTGGTAGATTTTAATTACTTTTGAATATGTGACTAATTTTCAATTAACAGTTGGCTATTTCTGACACACCCCCCCCAAATAACATTGCGTTATTATTAAATAAAGAGAAATGACATTGTATAACTACTCTCAAAATAATAGTTAAGAATATATGTTTTTTGTATATATATATACACACACACATTCCATATGATATATCAAAAACTATACAAATTTTATAATGTAAACAGTTTCTGATAAGGGCTAAAAGTGATAGTACCCTAAAGAAAGCGCGAAGTGCAGCAATAATTACTTTTAAGCCTGCTCTTTAAAATATATACATAATTTACAATGTATTTAGAGATTAGCCAATTCATCCAAATTTCAGGACTAAGTATCCTGAATTTGAAAATTCAGGACTTAGTGTCCTAAATTTTTGAGCTGCTAAGTTAAAATTCAAGACTAAGCGTCTTGAATTTCTGAACTACTAATTTGAAATTTAGGACATAAAATTTAAATTTCTAGATACAATTTTTGGACTTTAGGACACGATGTCCTGAAGTTTGAACTTTTAGGTTTAAACTCTATGATGTCGTGTGCTGAAGTTTGAGCAAAATTAGCTAATCTTTAAATACATTGTAAATTATGGATATATTTTAAACAACATACTTAAAATTGGCTATCTGATGTCATTTTCACTTAAAGAAAAGCAAAGAGATTTTTACATGATAGTTCTCTTATTTAAGACTATTTTAATAAATAACATCACATGTGATTTATTTCAATAATGAAAGATTCTTTTTTACTATTTTGGCAGGTTAAGAAAATAAATAGATCCCACTAAATCAGGGATTTATTTTATCCTCTTCTTTCTTATTAAATGTTTCTATCTCATCTATACGGTAATGAAAATATAAAAAATTTAACTTTTTGGAGTTTAATTATTTTTAATTGTTTGGACATTTGGATCTATACATGTATGAAGTAATATTACTGAAATTCATTAAATATTTATAAAACGTATATTGTATAACCACATATTTTTTTTATTATTCAATAATTTTATATTCTATTACATTTGAATATAACAGTTACAGATTCATCGTATTTTTCTAAAATAAATTTAAAGTTCTATGTTATTTGTTTAGTATAAATTTGTCATAATAAATTTAAGAATCCTTTATGCCATGTTTTTCTCTTTCTTTTCACTATTTTCTCTCCCTTCCACAAAATTCAATCACTAAATAAAAATGAATGGTTTAAACGTGAAGCATTTATGAGTCATTTTTATACTTTATATATAATCTTAATACTACATAATATTTAAACAACCACAATGTGCTTTAAATATATAATATTTATACAATAAATATGTGGTATATTTTATAGTATAAAATTTAATATTCCGAATATGCGTCGTATATATTTATCATATTTAGAAAAATAATTATATACTATGTATATTAAAATAAAATAATATTTTATACTAATAATATTTAATTTATACTTCACAATATACTTATTAAATAAATATTAATGTATTATACAATTTATGTAATATATATAATATCTAAATATTATAAATATCACTTATTTATCCAAGTATGCATTATTATTCAAGCATTCATATTTATCAATAAAATATAGTTATACCACCAAATAAAACGTTACCATAATTGAAATAGAGAGAAAGTACCAATAAAATCATAATTAATGACAATTTCATTATTTGATGGGAAACTGAAACCCTTTGGTTTTATATCTAAGGCAATGAACACTTCATACGTGTGATTGTAGGTAAGGGTTTAAAGCTTTATATTAGAAATATAATTATTTAGTTGTCTTGTATGTAAAATATCTATTGCTGCTACGTTTGTGAAAAAATTTCTTAAATTTTATCTATTTATATTTTTTGCCCAAAAGCAAATGCAGCCTAGAGATTCGGGCTTCCAAAACAGGGGAGAAATTAAAAAATAGCCAGATTTACGTGTGATAATTGAATAATAGTCACAATTTTAAAAGTAATTGAAATTTAGCCACTTTTCATGTAAAGATAAATTTGCACGAAAACACTCTTCATAATCCGGAAAATAGTCTAGCATAATATACTGGAGTTCCAGTATAATATATCGGTCCAGCATAATATGCTGAAAATTCATACACATGTGCTCCAATCTCCAGTATATTATGTTGAAACTTTTCGCGTGTTGGAGTTCCAGTATAATATGCTGGAAGTTCATGCACAGATGCATCAATCTCCAGTATATTATGCTAGATCAGTCCGTGTTACAGCAAAATAGTGACTATTTTTCAATGACTTTACAAATACTGATTACTTTTCAATTACTAATCCGAAAACTGACTAGCTCGTGCTATTTTTACTCTATAACGCCTTCGAGCCCAATCATTCATCGACTGGCCCACTCTACTTTAACGAACTCAGAAAATACCGTTAGTTTCGGGAACAACTTATACAAGCTAAACTTTGTAAGGTCCAAGTAAAATTTCTTAGGCAAGATTATTTCATTAACTAATAATCTTAATCACCACTGTTTGATTAGTAGTATATATAAGTGCCCTGATTTTTAATCTTTTAATATTGAGGAGAGAATTACTAAACCAAAGCAAGTCATAAAAAATTAAAAAATGAAGATGCAGGGTCCAAGCTCAATGATTTTGGCCATTTAAAAGTGGGAATTATGTGTGGTATATTTGTGCAAAAAAAAAAAGAAAGAAAGAAAGAAAGTGGTGTCTTTTGCTTCCTTTAGCTTTATCAACCGAAAGGTGGAACCGTTTGATGTCTTAATCACGTTCTCAAATATCATATCGAAAAAAAATAATTTCTATTCGATATGATATTACGATCATATTATTAAAAGGTTGTGGTAAGAATGAGTTTTGTTTTAGTGCTCGAAAATAATATTTCAAAGCATTCGTATATTTTTCATTACTTGTGCGGATAAGCCCTATATTATAGAATATATAGGGTCGATCATAGGGATCAATTTCTAGTCGCATAGCTTCATAATAATTCTGCAAAGCTTCTGCGTAATTTCTTTCGGATTGAGCCGACATCCGTTACGGTCGTCATTCAATTGAAAGAATCTCCGTTCCAGAATCGTACGTGAAATTTTGACCTCATACGGCTCCTACCTTATGTGCATAATAAAAATAATACATAGAATCAAAAAAGATTCAACGATTAAAATATTCTCATTATAAATTCAATAGGGCTAGTGTTTTACGCAAAACATGTATTTTGTACATTAATTTGTATATATTAATGACAGTAAAGCGGTATATTTTTTAATTGATGATTAAAATTTATATCTTCACATTTTACATTATTGTAAACATGCATAACAAAAGAGTGGTGTTAATTTAAGAATTATTTTCTTTTTTGAAGAAACCCTAGAACAAAACGTATCAATCCGACCATAATGAGCCCACCATAATAAATAAAAAACGGGGATTTTTCGTGATACCGTTATGTGTCACTGACAATTCTTAAAAAACAATAAATAAATAAATAAATAAAAAAGACAATTTCTTAGTTTGTAAGAAAGGAGTGTCGGACAAGTCCAATAAGATTACACTTCGATACAAGTTTGCCACTTGGACACATAGGATCGTTTGATACCAACACAAGTAATACAGAGATTAATAATATATTAATGTAAGTATTAGTAATTAACGGATTATAATGCTGGGATTATTTTTTATCAAGTGTTTGGTTTATTGTATTAAAAATTAGCTACGCAATGTATAATCTAAGCTTGTATTTGGTTTAAAACTGTACAAAATCTTCTTTATACTTATACTCTTGAATATTCTTCTTTATGTATATAAAAAAATTTAGAAAAAGGGTTTGAGGGGCAGTTTAGTAATTTTAGGGTCTTATCTAGGTATAGTTAATGCAGGGATTAGTAATCCCTTGGTTTCCTTGGTATTAGCTAAGCCCTCCTATGAGGTATAAGTAATTCATGTATTAGGTATGAATAAATTGAATTGAGCAACCAAACATTAAATTGAACGGATTAAATTTTTATATAAAAATTATTTTACTTAGTACAACCTACCAAACAATCCCGTATTATTGAAAGCGTCCAAATTTAAGTGTCAAATCAGCTCATTGAAAATAAATAAAAGATACTCCTACTATAGCAAAGTGGCAAAATAATGGAAAAATGTACTTAGTGAACAGTATAAATACTATTAGAAAGTTGATTATCGAGTGAGTGCTTAGTTCAGTTCCCAACTAATGGATAAGCTTATAGCTTTAGGGCTCATTTGGTAAGTTGTATTAAGTAAAATAATTTTTGTATAAAAATTTAATTTGTCTAATATAATATTTGGTTGCTCAATTTAATTTATGCATACCTACTACAAGAAAATCAAGGGATTACTAATCTCTACATTAACTATACCTGGATAAGACCCTGAAATTACTAAATCGCCCTCAAACCATTTTTCTAAATTTTTTTATATACAGAAAGAAGAATATTCAAGGTTATAATTGTAAAGAAGATTTTGTACAGATTTAAATCAAACACAAGCTTAAATTATACATTGCATAGCTAACTTTAATAAAATAAACCAAACACTTGATAAAAAATAATCCCAGCACTACAATCCCTGCATCACTAATACTTGTGTTCGTACCAAACGACCCCTTACAACATTGTCTAATTGTCATCTAACTTTCTTATTATCCACAAAAGTTGTACTACTGTAGCTGTTAAGAGCCTGTTTGGCTATGCTTATAGGAGGTCAAAAGTATTTATTTAGAAATATGAAATGTTTGGCCAAAACAGAAAAATATTTTTGAGCTATAACAAAAGCAGTTTTTCTGCTTTTGAGAATAAGTTTCAGATTTTAACTCATTTCAAGAAGCAGAAAATTCTTTATTTCCTGACAAAAATATTCTTAACATAAAATTATATTTTCTAAATTATTCCTTACTAATTTAACCTTTACTTTTTTATTTTCGCGGTAGTTTTATTCTTTTTTTCTTATTCTTATTTGAAATAATCTCTTTACTATAAATACATCTCTTTTTTAATCTCCAATCATTTCTTTTTTTCTTTTGTAGTATACCAATATGATCTCCAGTTTGTAATTTTATTAATATTTTCTTTTTGGCTTATATGCATATAATAAAATTGACATATTGCAATACTACTTAGTTTGTTGTTTTCTCAAGAATTGATACAAACATGTCACTTACTAGCACATATTTTGCTACCAATATTATTGCTTTTATATACTTATATTTTATATTGATTAAATTTTTAATATATATTACTTTATATTTTATACTTTAGTTACATAAAAATAAAAAATAATTAAATTTTTCTATAATATTATATTTAAATTTTTCTTTTGAAAATAATGCTAATTGTAAGTAAATTTTTACTTTCTTTATCGTAATTCAACACTTAAAAGTACTTTTTGAAAAGATCAATCAAATACAATTTACTCAGCAAATATTGCAAAAAGTATTTTTCATATGAATTTGCCAAACACAAATTACTTATCTATAAAAATAGTTTTTTTTAAAAAGTTTTTTTGAACAAAAAAACTTAAAAAAAATAGTTTTTGATAGTATCGCCAAACGGGCTCTCTAAATTTGGATAATCCATATAGGACTTTCTAACTTGTTGTCTTATTAATTCTATATTTCTTGATTTAAATGAAAACAAACTAGGTCCATCACTTATGTGTCTGATTAGAACCAAGAATCATTTCTTATCCAAATAATCGAGTTTGAAGATGCTTATACGATATTCGAAATTATTTGCCAGTCTTACCAAACAGTATGACTTAGAAACCAGCAGAGTTGCTCTGCCCAACTACACAGAGACAATGGAATAATTGGAAATTTGGAATAGGATCCTGTTACATACCAAAAGCACTAGCATTATTCTAGACATAACTGAAAAAGTCGCGTAAGTGATAAAGCAAAAAGTTTCACAACTGGAACTATTGAGTCTAGTGTGATGACCTGCCGTATTATCATGTCATATGGGTGTCATTTGGCATATATTAAAGTCATGTGGAAGGTTATACAGGAGAAATGCTAGTATTTGTGAGAAGATTTTAGAAAAGTATGGACATTTTCTTTGGAAGATCCTAAATCCCTACAGATTTGCTAGGAAAGTTCTTGGAATCTTCTAGACTTGTAGAGAATTCTAGAGAAATTCCTTATTTTGTAAATATTAAGGACTTGTGTAACAACTAATATTTACACTGTAGCCCATAGGAGATTACTATATAAAGAGGGTCATCCATTTGTAATTCACCAAGCAAACAATTCAAGTTCTCTCTAATACAAAATTTTCTTTAATAATTCTTTTGTATTCTTTCTATCATTCTCTTAGTGATCTTGAGTGTAGTAAGGCTGACTTGGCATAACAAGAACATGAGCAAGTTGTACAAGATCGTGAGTAAATTGTCAAGTGCCGCACGTTAGTTAACGAGTAAGGCAGGGGCGGATCCACGTTCCGAGTACCGGGTGCTGAAGCACCCGTTAACCCCGACGCAAACTCTGTATAATTATATAGAAAATACAGGGAATACTGTTATAAAAAACTATGATGCACCCATTGAACAAAAAAAATTCTGGATGCTTTGGTTAAGAGGTGAGAATAGAGTGCACAAATATAAAGTGGTCAAGGGATTGATTCTTGCATGAACCAATTTTTTTATATAGCCAGAGAGTAAGCACCCACTACCTTAAAATCCTGGATCCGCCACTGGACTAAGGACGTGACACTAGTCTGCTTCATTATATTCGAGATTTGAAAATTATTAGTTCGAACTAAAAATTCTACCACGTTTGATTTGCTAGGTTTTGAAATCTATTATTTATCCTCCTGTCTTCTTTCTATATAGAACAATAAAATTTAATACTAATGACATAGTCACGACTCAAATTACGTGAGATATTTAAGAATGATTAAAGAAACTAAATATTGTAAAATCCGGCTAAGTAGGAGTTTATGCAAGAATTAGTTTGTTATTCTATGTGGGGAATGTGGGAAAGTCCCATATTGGTGGCCTAAAACATAAAATGCATGTGCAAATACTTGTATAAATATATATTAAAATCATTTTTATTTAAATTTTAAAATTCGAATAAATAGATACATCTGTTAATATAATAAATTGACTTTTAAAAAAAGGCATGACTTTTGTCCTATAAATAAATGTAAGAATCCATACAAAGCGATTCAGAAAAATCTAGGTAAAATTAGAAAATAGCCGATTTTGCAAGTGGTAATTAAAAAATAGCAACAGTTTCAAAAGTAATCGAAATTTAGTCACTTTTCATGTAAAGATAATTCTGAAAGAAAATACTGCTCAAAATCCGAAAAATATTCCAGCATAATATACTGGAAGTTCATACACAGGTGCTCCAATCTCCAGTATATTATGCTAGAACTTTTCGTGTGTTGGAATTCTAGCATAATATGCTGGAAGTTCATACACAGGTGCACTAATCTCCAGTATATTATGCTGGAACTTTGCATATTGCAACAAAATAGTAACTGTTTTTTAATGACTTTATAGTGCTGGCTGTTTTTTAATTACCAATCCTAAAACTGACCTGCCTGTTTTATTTTCACGAAAAATCTGATAGTGACTTGTTATATCCTAAAGAAGATTGACTATATTTTTTTTCCAATACTATATACGGACAATAACTTCTTTAAGAAAAATCGTTTTCACGCCTTTTCAATCTCATTTTTCATTTTCCTCATTATTTTCTAACAGTTTACATCAAGCCTCGATATAAAAATATGGATTGCTATTTATCTTTTACGACAATTCATGAAAGATGTGAAGTGAATCAATCAAATCGAATCAATATATGTCTATAAAAATATAAATATAAATAAAGGAGGGAATAAAAGTGATGACTTGGCACCTCTCTGATACTAGGATTGCTATTTATCTTTTATTAAAGGTTGAATTTATACCTTGAATTGATAATTTGAGTATGAGTTATTACATAATATCATAAAAATAAGAAATAAACTATTGCTAAATTAAATTTTGAATTGTATAATTCTAGATACAAATGAGAGGACTGTGAGTGCAACTAGATAAGGAGAAGAAATCATGGACAACAATAGCGCAGGAGGACAAGAAGGAGAAACGATGAGTTTATGTTTCTCCTCAGTTATACTTGGTAATTAGTCTATCTTTCGATCAACGAACAAAAAATAATTCAAAACTAATTATATTTAAGGTGACGTAGCATTTACTATAGTTAGATTTTGATGATAATATTAAAATCGCGCGAACATAAATAAGTTAACTAGTATATCTATATATATATCTAGCCGAAAAGACAGTTGTCGCCAATGACTTTTCTGGCCATATTTCTCCTCACCCTCTACCCCTCCTCTATTCAAGATACTTTCTACGGGTTGAGTTTGATTTCAACGGATCCTCCCCAAATGGAGGAACAAGACAACTTTGTTTCCCCCGGAAGAAAGAGAAAAGTTATCGAAAAGGGAGGTAACTGAAAAAAGAAATTTTTTTGGGCATTTTGTGATGACCCGCCATGTGATCATGCCACATAAGTGCCATTTGACATATATTAAAGTTATGTGGAAGCTTACATAAGAGGAAGGCTAGCATTTGTGAGAAGATTCTAGAAAAGTATGGACATTTTCTTTGGAAGACCCTAGATCCCTGTGGATTTGCTTGGAAAGTTTTTGGAATCTTCTAGACTTGTAGAGAATTCTAGAGAAATCTCTTATCTTGTAAATATTAAGGACTTGTGTAACAATTAATATTTACACTCTAGCCCCTAGGAGACTAGTATATAAAGGGGGCCATCCATTTGTAATTCACCAAGAAAACAATTCAAGTTTTCTCTAATACAAAGCTTTCTTTAATAATTCTCTTGTGTTCTTTCTACCATTCTCTTAGCGATCTTGAGTGTAGTAAGGCTGACTTGGCATAGCAAGAACATGAGCAAGTTGTGCAAGATCATGAGCAAATTATCAAGTGCCGTACGTGTACTTAGTTAACGACTAAGGACGTGACAATTTTCTCTTATGATATTCTTTCGGTACCTTCCCTCTCCATCTAGATTTCTACATGGTCTTTGCAGTAATTATGTTGTTGCAAAAAAATCTGAACTAACCAACAAATTTTTACTTTTTAGACGGTTTGGTCTCTCCTTTCTGGTGCTATCTGTGGTGAATTTATAAGAAGAGTTATGAGAGTACTTAAATGATAAGAATAATTATTAAAAGAAGGAGATAGAATTGTGGGATTTTGCAGAATATTTTGTAGCGTAGAGATGATTTTACTGGTAGTAGATAGAAACTAGGATGTAGAAATAAAGAGAACTATAAAGAGGGAAAGAAGAAGAGAAATAACAAAAAATGTAGATAGATTGGCTGGAGATGGCAACTATGCAGAAGTTATTGGGAGGTGACAGGTGATCCGGAGGAGAAAGAAGGAAATGAAAATGCACACGCGACGACAATAACAACAAACTCAGTATAATCTCACAAGTAAGGCCTAGGTAATATATACGCAAACTTTACGGAAGATAGACAGACTATTTCGGACAGACCCTCGACAAAAAAAAACTCTCTTTTGATTCTATCATTCACGGGTGGCCCATATTTGTGTTGTGCATTCCATCAATTTATTACACACTTTGTTTCAATTTAAATAATATATTTTTTTTATTAGTCTTTTTCAAAAAAAATAACATATTTAGAAATAATTTAACGTTTTTCACTCACTTTATCTTTGCTACATATTGTCTTTTACATTGCAACAACGAGTAAGTTGCTCCATCAGACTAGAAAAGTTCTCTTTGACTACTGCGTGTAATTATCTCTAATAAATATTATCTAAAATAACTGATATTATTTATAAACAACCTTTAAAAGGATTCAAAGGCTTAGGTTACTTTTGTTTTTCCTCTCTACAAAATGAGCATGAACTTCTTTTCCCAATTGAGAGAATTATACCTTGATAACCATGTCATTATTAAATTACTATGTGATGATTTTTATTTGGATTTAATTTTCTATCGCACTATTTCTTTTATTTCAACTAAATTTGTTTTTTTAAAAAAACACTTTGTAATGTATTGATGTTTGACAGCGCAAAGCGCGGGTAATTTAACTAGTTTATAAATAAATAAAAGAAGACATATAATATTTAGTAGATATTTAGTAGCCGAGCCAATTCTTTTTTTAAGGAGGATCAAAATATAAAGAACTAAACTCACAAAAAAGTCAAAAAAAAGTCAATATATAATACTAATTTACAAAAAAGAATTCCTTACCTAATAACATAGTGTAATTTTCTAGTAAATGAATATCAATTGACACCACTTAAATACACGCAGACTCTACCACTGTACACATATGAAGGGCAGTCAAACAAATATGCAAATTCTCTGGCAAATAGAAGTTACAAACATGAAATTTCTTTTATTAATATTTGATAATTTGTTTTTTTTTAAAAGGGGAAATTTATTCTCATGAAAGAGTCTAATCATATTATTTCTAGAAATATTAAAAAAATTATTTTGTCTCTTCTAATGCAATAGAAAAAATTAAGTGAAGGCGACAATAATCGATTTGAAAGAAGTAACACAAAATGAGAAAGCAAGAAAGAATATTATATACTTTAAGGGATCGTTTGGTACGAACACAAGCAATGCAGGGATTAGTAACGCAGGTATTAGTAATGCAGGGATTGTAATGCTGCGATTATTTTTTATCAAGTGTTTGGTTCATTGTATTAAACATTAGCTATGCAATGTATAATCTAAGCTTGTGTTTGGTTTAAAACTGTACAAAATCTTTTTTATAATTATACCCTTGAATATTGTTCTTTCTGCATATAAAGAAATTTAGTAAAAGAGATTGAGGGGCGGTTTAGTAATTTTAAGGTCTTATCCAGGTATAGTTAATGCAAAGATTAGTAATCCCTTGATTTGGTATTAGCTAAGCCCTCCTATGAGGTATAAGTAATCCATTTAAATAGAGCAACCAAACATTATATTGGACGGATTAAATTTTTATACAAAAATTATTTTACTTAGTACAGCCTACCAAACGACCCTAATAGCCTATATATACTCCAACATTGCGTCTAAGATCAACACAATCTCAAAGCAAACATAAACAAACAACTTTTTCTTGGTAAAAAAACTCAGTATTTCGAGCGAGGAAAAAGTCCATCGACGCCCCTTATCTTTCACAAAACGAATATTTAACACGAAAGTGAAAAACAAAAACATGGAATCCTTAAATTTCAACAACATCAAACTGGGGAAAGCAAACGCTATACTGAGGTACAAAAAGCGTCAAAGAGTGTCAACTCTGTTCCATCTCATCGAATTCTGCATAATTTTGGTCATAATCTCAAGATTTTTCACAAGGGGACTTGGTGTCACCCATGTGAGTCCTCGATTCGTCTTCGTTCTTGGAAATGTGATGGTCATCATTCTGTTCTTGAAATCAGGACAGTCATCTGCTAAAAACGGTTCGACAAACAACGTTAAAATCGATCTGTACGATGAGTACAAGCAAAAATGTTCGATGAACAAAGACAAGGAGATCAAAAACCGTGGACAACATAAATAGGGGCCCTACATCGGTAACAATAATTAGATGAGTCTCGCTCTGATACCATGATAAATGAACCTTGGACCTAACTCAACCCCAATAGCTAGCTTATGAGATGAGTATTGCCCAAGACCATATAAGGAGATCAAAAATCTCAAATTCGACCGATGTGGGATAACTCAACAAAAGAGACTTATTGTGAAAAGACCAAGAAAGAGAGGAAACAGAGCATTCTGGTAGAAGAGGCTTATTATGAACAGAGAAAGAAACAGAGCATTCTGGTAGAAGAGGCACAGTGCGAACAGAGCAAGAAACAGAGCATTTTGGTACAGAGACAAGTAGAAAAGAAATTTCATCGTAACCATTCGGATAACTTTATGAATTTGTCCCATGATGAGAAGCCTAGAAAAGAATTGATCCGGTCGCTTGAATGTTATACACGCTGACAGTATAAAATCAGTCTCATATGGGGAGGATGAGATGAGCAGTGAAGAATTCAAGAAAACTGTTGAGGCATTAATAGCAAGACAACAGAGATTTTTGAGGGATGAAGAGTTTTCAGCTATTGTTTCAATATGAACACAGTTTTTAGCTCGCAGATATGAGCATCCAAAACAAGAAAATTTGAGGAAACATTTTTAAGTTCTTGAGCTGCAAAGATAAATATCTTAGTCCTTCAGTATGCTTGCAGTTTCATTTTTGTGATTTGACCGCCGTCACTAAATCTTGGTGCTTGTACGGTCTACACAAAGATCCAACGAATTTTTAAGTGGTTTTAAGGATACACGGATTAACTTGATACAAGGCGATAAATTAAATTGTTATTAAATAAATAAAGATAAAATAAATTTAAATCACAAGAGTTGAATAATTTCAGTCTTAATGAAATAGCCACTTTCGAACTGAGCTCGTTGAGACTGATATAGACGAGAAAGAACAAGAGCTGGAGACAAATAAAGTAATAATATAATTGTTTTTGAGTGCGTGTTATAATGTTTTAAATGAATTGTTAAATCCCCTTTGTATAGTAGGGGAGTCCTATTTTAGGTACTAATTTTATAAAAGGTAAAAAATCTTCTGATTCGCTGATTGTCGGTTCCTTATCGATACGTGCCGAGATTCTCACTGTAACATTCGGCCGGTCACGCATATGTCGGCCTTCTGTTGGTCGTGCTGGATCGTATGACAATATAAAATCGTTCGAGGCTAGGACCGATTTCGGGATCATGGCCTCGATATAGCGTTATGCCCACGGGTTCTAGCCCGGTGGGACTTTGGCTCGGTTTCGATCTCTTATTGCCATATCTCAAATCTGGCTTATTTTGTAGGAAGCTAGAATATACTATGAACTCGATTATATCCATATACATAGTATATATCTCAATATATCAACTTCGTTTCCACCATACCTACAAGTCTACGAACCTATTGGCTATTGTGGCTTTAGTTGAAGCAGAAATGTTGACACGGAGCTAGCCTATTTGATTCAGCCAAACATAGTGGTTTTTGCTTAACTTGTGTAATTTAAAAATTAGCCCATAAGGCGCAGATTACCGAAAATCATATTAATGAAGGTGTCTTCCAATTATAATATACTTCAAAAAGCAATACAGAGGGGAAAAGGAAAAGAAAAAGGAAGAGGAAGGAATATATGAAAAGGAAAGTGTTATTCGACTCAAAATACACCGTGTGCATATTATCCACTAGCCATAGAATCAATAGAATATCACTTATATATGTCACTTTAATCAGTTATGCTACACTTAGTGTTGTTTGGTACGAACACAAGTAATGCAGGAATTAGTAATGTAGGGATTAGTAATACAGGAATTGTAGCGTTGAGATTATTTTGTATCAAGTGTTTGGTTCATTATATTAAAAATTAGTTATGCAATGTATACTCTAAGCTTGTGTTTGATTTAAAACTGTACAGAATCTTCTTTACAATTATACCCTTGAATAATAAAAATTAAAAGTGTTCGAGGGGCGATTTAGTAATTTTAGGGTCTTATCCAGGTATAGTTAATGCAATGATTAGTAGTCTCTTGGTTTCCTTGATATTAGCTAAGCCCTCCTATGAGGTATAAGTAATTCATGTATTAGGTATGTATAAATTGAATTGAGCAACCAAATATTATATTGGACGGATTAAATTTTTATATAGGGATTATTTTACTTAATACAGCCTACAAAACGACCCTTTATAATTTTTTAACTTAATCAGCATTATTCTAGAAACACAAAGAATCCGCACCCACGTGTCAAAAATGATCTATGGTGCCCAAAAGCTAGAAGAAAAGTAGCAAAAGCATATGGGTTTAATAACGAACTAAGTCTTAGTTAGTTGATACTATCCTTTATCTCTTCCTGAAAAGGTCTCTTAAAAACTAAAAGTTTGCACTTAGATATAGACAGAATGATAGTTAAACACTTTAATACTATTATATTAGGACCAAATAAGAGAATAATCTTGCTTTTTCTATTGTATTTTATTGATTCATCTAAACTATTCCTTATATGGATTTTGTTTATGTTTTGCACCTATTTAATATAGATTGACTTAATTTATTAAAATGGAATTTATAATTTTTGAATAAATATCATTAAAATATAAACGTAAATTGTAGTCGATAAAAAAAATTAAAAATCATTTATTATATTAGCGTTTGGGGAAGATCTTTTCGTGTTTTATCGTAGCACTAAAAAATAACATAGGTCAAAATTGTTACATTATGATTTATCAGGGTGCAAAGTGTAAATCTAGAATTTATTGATTCGGCTCAATAGGGAGGATGTTTCCCACTAATCCATCAAACAGTTTGATAATGTAAATAATTAGGTAAATGGAGTCCTTTTTAGAATAAATAAATAACTTTTTGCCAATAAAAAAAAGAAACTAGATGGAGCCCAGACATCCTGGCTCCTAAGCGGCCCTCAAGCCCAATCATTCACTGAATTGGCCCACTCAATGGACCCATGGCCCAGCCTACTTAAAACGAAAATAGATTATTTTTACTATTTTTTTCTCGGGAATCTTACAGAAATATCCCAAATAAGTTCCAACTTACCAACCACTAACCATTAATCATATACTTACCAAAACTAGCGAAACACATATAAAAATTAAAAACTCAAATAAATAAGATTCATTCTCTCCAAGAATCACACGCAAAGATCTCCTTCCATATTTGTAAGCGTGATTAGCAACATTAAATGTAAGACGGAAAGGAACTTTTATGGACGAGTTAGAAAACAAGGTGATGAAAAATAATATATATATATATATATATATATATATATATATATTGGATTTCATAAATCTTCTGAAACACATGTATCAAACATGCATCACGCATATATCTCACACACAGGTATACGTATGATACGCATATTATTTTTTCATGTTCATCTTCTACTTCGAATTTTCAATTCAAACCACCTCAAAATTCTACCAAATCATCCAAAAACTGAGATTCAAGCGCATTAAGATGTACCCAATCTATTCTAATAACACCCACTCAAAAGAAAGCAAAAAATTAATCCTTTTTTGACTACAAATAGCTAATTGGCTGGTATTAGTAATATTTGACTAATATTAATAATAGTTTTGATGAATTGACTAATTTTTATAATAAACTACTTATAAATAAATAGCCGGTAGTCTTTTTTAAACGACTTGTACAAACTAAACTTTGTAAGGTCCCAGTTTAAGTTATTACTAAAGACTAAATTATTAATTAATCTCAATCACCAGTATTTCTGTTTTCTTTCTTCATAATTAAATGCAACTGAAAAGTATGTAACAAATTTATTTCATGGCTGGCAATTTTATTAGTACATGACACTATTTAGCTTGCTACTTCGATTATTATAGTTAGGGGAGTGCCAATATTAAATTTATAGTGTATATAATTTCCCCGAGTGTAATTCTATTGAGATGAAAATTACTGAAGCAAACCAAGTGACTTAATAGCCTGGTTGACCAAGCAGCAAAAAACGATTTATTTTTAAAAGTATTTTTAAAAAAAAAATTATTTTTCTTTAATATATTTTTGGTGAGAATCAGTTTGTATTTGGCAAATTAATTTAAAAAACACTTATGAGCAGCAATTAGTGTTTGGCCAAGTTTTTAAAAACTGCTTCTAAGTATATTTTTCTCAAAATTGCTTTTCAAAAAAATGCTTATGAAGAGAAGTTCTTTTTTTTTTGGTATCTCCAAAAATGCTTCTTCTTCTTTTCAAAAATACTTTTTTTTTCTTCAAAAATTTAGTCGAACACTTCAATTTTTAAAAAAATAACAAAAATTACTTCTAGAATAGAATCGAAAAAGCTTGGCCAAACAGACTATAAGTAGATTAAAAGGTGAAAACATGGGGTCTTAGCGCAATGATTTTGGACCATATAAAGTAGGAATTATGTGAGGGTTTCTTTTACAAAAAATAAAAAATAAAGAAGTGGGATCTTTTACTTCTTTTTTGCTTTATCTACCAAAAGTTGGAACCATCTCTTGTCTCCATCATCTCTCAAATAATATTACGAAAAAAGTCTATCAACACTATTTATTTATATTACATCTATCTATATATGTAAAATACGTATTTTATATATACACTTTCATTACTTAGTCGTGATAAATAATATGTATTTCATTTTAGTTTGTGAAATGTAAGAAATTATTTGACTTAATGTTAACACCGAGTGGAAAATGACACTTTATAATCGTTCTCAAAATAATAATCGAAAAATATATATTTATTATATATACATTTTATATGTTATATATAAATATTATACAAATTTTATATATTTTTTCGACTATCAAATATAAATAATTTTTTTACCGACTAAAAGTGATAATGCCAGTGTCACCTAAAATCAATCCGACCAGTATGAACCTACCATGATCAAAGATAAAATATTATTCGTGTGAGAGTTTATAAGAGAAAAAAGGTAGGAAAACCGTTATGTGACAAATGACGATTTCTTAGTTTGTAAGGAAGGGGAAGTTACTTCCAATAAAATATATACACTTGGATATAAGTTTGCCAATTGGCAATACAATAACTATATACAACGGCGGATCTACATATAGCATTATGGGTGCTCAAGCACTTATTGTCTTTGACTAGATCTAGTAGATTTACATAGGCAATTAACAAAAAATTTAGATAAATATTGAGTAAACACCCACAAACTAAATTTATTTTTCGTCTTCTTATCTCCGAGCACCCACGACTTTAAAATTTTAAATCTGTCACTGACTATATAACCCATATATTATTGAAAGTGTCCAAATTAAAGTGTCAAGTCAGCTCATTGGAAAAAAGATACTCTAGTAAAGTAGCCAAATAATGGAACGAAAATCTAGTATTAAGAGAGCAATATCAAAATAACGGGATGTTAGTTATTCCCAACAAACGGATAAGCTTACAGCCTTAGAGGTAGATAAGGAAAATAATCTCGAAATAAAATTTTGAATTGTATTTATTTCATGTTTAGTTATAAATATTAGATAATCTCGAAATAAATTTTATTTTTAAAATGATAAAATTAGTTATCTTATATAAAAGGCAGATAGCTAATTCATAGCATACTTCATCCCATGGAATATCCTAAAATAATAAGAGAACAAAGGACAAATTCCAATACAAACAAACAAAAAAGCACTAAGGAGTCATTTGATTTAATTTACCATACTAAAAAAATAATTACAATATAAAATTTCATAATAAGCTAAGTTACTCAATATAATGCTGGTTGGCCATACAAGTTAGGTGAAAATATGTGTGTTATTCTACGCAGGAAATGTGGATTAGAGTAAGAGTAGCAATAGAGAAAAAAGACAGAACATAACCATTATTTCAAATTTTAACGAGACTTATTAGGTGGTTAAAGTTTTGAACATCCGATACCCATATATTTTACATTGCATTGGTAAAAGTCACTGTTTACCTTCAAAATCGGATAACAATTTGTAAGTGATTTTAAGAATATGCTGATTAATTTGATAAAAACTAATAAATTGGATTAAAATGGCAAATAGAAATACAGTAAATTCAAACCACGAGGGGAAGATGTCCTCAGCCTTAGTGAACTATTTACCTTTGAACGGGCTCACAATGGTCAATATTGATGAAGGAAAGAAAAGCATAGAATAATGATGGAAAATAGTATATTGCCTTAGAATACCTGTTACAACGTGCCCCAGTGAATCCTCAGACCCCTCTCCCCCTTTATATAGTAAGGGAATTCTACTCTAAGTATAACTCTATAAAAGGTAAAAAAAAAAAATTTTGCTTAACTGATTGCCGGTTCTTCATCGTTACGTGTCGAGATCCATGTCGTGATATCCGGCCGGTCATGGATATTACCGCCTCATGTTGGCCGTGCTTGATTGCCCAGCGACGCTCTCCGAAGTCCTTCATGTTTTAGATCGATCTCGAATCATGACCCCGATATTATCGAGGATCGATGGTCGGCCCCGTACTCTGACTCGAGGATATCCTTGCTTTGATTCCGATCTTTCATAATCATATCTCGAGCTCGTTTTACCCTGTTGGAGGTCGAAGTGTATCATGAGCCCGATTTTTACCCGTACACAAATAGTTCCCTCATTTCTCAGAAAGCGAGTTGATGAGAAACGACATGAGCATCCCGATTCCTTCTCCAATACGTCGTGTCATAAACGACAAAAAAACCCGAAATGTCTCGTCAGTCATGTCATAATGGCATTAAATGCATGTCAGCCACTGGTCGAGTGTCCCTGGAGTCGAAAGTCGCGGAACCACTATAAATAACCCCTCTTTAGTTCATTTTTTACTTTACATTAAACCGCCTATCCTCATACCCTTAGGATTTCATTACTCTTTTTAACATTCTAGCATTTTTATCTCCGTTATTCGAGATTTCTTTGAAATTTTTACTCATCATCTACTCAAGCCAACACATCTGAGGTTCCAGCTTTCAACCTTTCTCTATCTCTTTCAAGTTTTCTCCTATAAAAATGGCAAAAACCTCAAAATCTGTTCCCCAAAAGGTTGCTTCTACTTACCAATGATTGCCGAAACTACTTCCCCTGTGGTCGACCTCGGGAGACCTGGTGCTAACATGGTTATCGATGAACCGGCTCCTGAACCTCCCTTGAAGATGTTCATTCCCGGAGGTTGTTCGATTGCCGATGACTTCAAGGTCGAGAAACCCTCCTCGGCACAAGGTCGGTGTGAGGAGGCATCGAGGTGTATTTGCTTGATCACCAAAGACGATCTCCTCTTAGTCCGAAAGGACTATAACTGGGCCGATAAATACATAGTGGTCCCCGACTCTGAGGAGGCCATTACTACACACGTTATGGATACCTAAGTGTCTATACTTATCCCTTTATGTTGGGCCCCGTGGGTACGATCATCATAAACTTCTGCAAGAGGTACAAGGTATGTCTCGGCCAAATTCATCCTTCATAATGGAGGATCGTGATCCTCCTCTGATTTGTTTGTAAATAAAATCGATTTGTGCACCTTCACCATCGATCATCTGCTCTGTTTATACTGTCCTCGAATTTTTCGAGGAAGGGGGGGAGGGGCTGATTAAGCTTGTTCGCCGGGCTAGCAAAGCCCCATTTCGAGTATCGATAAGGATTGGAACCGAGGCTGGCATGGTTGTTTTGTCCTGGTGCGGACCTTGGATTTGATCCCGGCCAAATCTATGCCGTTCCTAGAGAAATGGAATACATCACGTAAGTAAAACTTCTTTATTTCGTGTTCATCTCAATTTTTCTCATTTGTATTCGTGGTGGTGCAGCTGTTGGTCGAGTTCCAAATGTTGTTCCTCGAATCAAGGAGTGGGCCGAAGGTATTGTCTCACAAATGCCTTATTCCGAGTGCTCGTGGCGCAAACTCTCGAAGGGCCATTAGGAAGCTCGTTCCCATGGTAAGATTCCTTTTCTGAGTAGGTTGTGTTAGGCTTCTCCCCTCAATATTATGTTCTTATTTTCTTTATTCCCTTTTGCAGGTTTGTCAAAGACCATTGAGCTTAGGCCCTCGATTGGGGACGAGGACTTACTTCCCGGTTCTTCCGCTTCGGGACAGCCCAGAGCCACAGCAGGGATGAAGAAAAGAAAAAGGGTCCTGAGTTCACCAAGCTCGGAGGAAAAGAAAACAAGAAGGAGGCTGGTTCGTAAGCCAAAAGGGACTTCCAATTCCCCAGTTCTTGACTCGGAATGACTCCTCAAACTCAGAGACAAGCCTGAGGAGGATGACATCTTCATGGTCCATGTGCCATCTTCCCCCGAGGAACAAGTGGAAGCCGAGGGGGAAACGACTAAGGCGAATCCCCCTCAAGTTCGCGAGGCTGTTGGCGAGGTAAGGGTCAAGGACTCGCGAGATGCTGGTCCTGCCCTGCCCGGCGTGGTAGATATTTCGGGATCGCCTTCGTTCACAGAATCAATGTACGATGAAGCCCGAATGACGAAGGAGCAGTCCAATGAGGAGGCCCATGGTACGGATTATCCCCTCCGAGGCTTCTTTGACGGTATAGACTCATCTTCCTCGGAGAATTTTACCGGGTTGGGTGAGTTAAAGATACCGAAGAAAAGTTCATCTTCGGAGGCCAGCCGGTCGAGCTCGAGCTCAAGCTTGAAATTAACCAATCGGTTCCCCGCTCCGAGCATGGATCCTGGTCGGAAGCGAACTGTCGTCATCACCATTCTGGAGGATGCCCGAATCCTTTTCGTCCCCGTAGGGATAGCCAATTATCTTTGGTGTCTGGTGACTGAAGAAGACCAGGTCAAAATGAACGAGGTAGACGCGCCATGCCTGTTCAACGAAGCACAACAGGCGCTGAACCGGGTAACTCTTGATAATTCCTGATGATCATATTATCTCTTCTGATATTTGAACTAATTTTTTATAATTCTAATATCTTTTCTCATATTTGCATGCCACAGTGCTCCACCACGATACCTTCCTCGGAACGGGGATGAGCTGAGCCAACTCGAGGCCGAAGTCAAAGAGCTTGCTGAGAAAAGAGGCATGTATAAACTTCTTAGCGAGCAACGTAAGGGTGAAATCAAAAGCCTCCGAGCCGAGTTGGATGCGGCTCATAAAGAACACACCGACCTGTTGGAACAGGTAAAAATCTTTGAAGTTAGGGATAATGAGCTAGACACGGTGTCTAACGGTCAGAATCCACAGGTCCAGCAGAAGATTGATCGAGTTGACCAGCTCCGGGCTGAAATGGATAAAGTCAAAGCCATGGTCGAGGAGTGGAAAGGCAAGATGGATAGATCGACTTCAGAAAAAGAGACTTCCCGGGAGCATATGGCCTTGGCGGAGGCCCAACTTTGATTGGCGAAGGAGAAGGTTGATATCTAATCCCGAGAAATCGAAAACCTCTAGTCTCAATTGGACTCGGCCTTTTTCACTCAGTATACCCTTGTCAAGGAGCTCGAAGCAGCAAAGTCAGAGGTAGAAATGACTAGGTCCAACGCTGAAGAGATGGTGGCCTAGTACAAAGCCGATGCAGAGGCAGCTCAAGAACGCCTAAAGGCCATAGGAGAATATGTGAAGTGGCAGTCCCGGAGGGAGGCTAGGAGGTTCATGTCCGGGATCCGATTTATCGGCCGAGCTTGAAAATGTTAAGAGGCTCGAGGCCGAGGCTAAGAAGCTGGCGTACCCCGAGGATGAGGAAGATTCAAAGGGTTCAGACGGATCCGGGGAAGATTCCGCTGGCCCCAGTGATGAGGCGGGCTCCGGTGAGGATCAGGCTTCTTAGGTGCCTCGTAATTTTTGCTTTTGTACTTTTGCATTTTGTTGAGGCCATTTGCTCTTTGTAAATATTTACGCATGGATATATATGGATTTTTCCCTTCGACAAATTTCACGCTTGTTTCATTTCGCTTTTTTTTTTTTAATGATTGTAAAGATTTTGGATGCCTTAGCACATAATAATTAGGTCTTATTCAGAGGTTCGAACAATGTTCGTTTTCGATTTTATTTTGCCTAAGACTCGTGGGGGATTGGTATGAACAGAAGCTTTCCCCGAAGTTTTAACTTAGAAGTTTTTATAATTTTGCCGAGGGTAGCCTTCAAAGGATTTAGAAATTTTGAAGGCCTTATGTTTCGGATACGGATCTCGGACGTCTCTGAATCGTTCTAGGATAGCTATAGCTTTTTAAGTTCGGGTGTTGCCCAATGGGCTTATTACCCCCGGGCTTCATAATCCGAACTGCCTAGGATTACCCATGGCGATAGTCCCCGAGCGGGGGTGATCGCTTGGATTCGGACGAAGGTGGCCCTTGGGCCCGATGTCCTTAAGGTACAAAATTCAGTAGTTCTTAAGAGACAAAATATGTATCTGCAAGGTAGAAATTTTTTTTATTTCTATGCAACATACAAGATTGCGAATGTGTATAAGTTTCATGTTGTGGCTTAAGTGGTCTATGTAGCCACGGTTTATTTGACTGTTTGTCCCTTACAATAAATCCTATCCGCCAAGCCTAGACTTGTCCAAGCATGAAGTTTCCTTCCTTGCTAAAATCATTATCCGAGGGTGATACCCCCAGTATTCGAGACTGATCTTAGATAAGGCTCAGATACTGTTGATGCGAACCTTTACTTTCGTTCATAGTCGGTCTTCAATTCTAGGTTTGCACGATCCGCAGTTGCATCGTTAAAGACCTTGCCGAAAAACCCATTTGGGACAAAACCGGTTCAAGGGAAAAAGAGTGCAATGCGTGCTTTCAGGCCTAATAGTTGCATCATTTGTTGGTCGTTACTTGGAAGTGTTAGTCCAATCCGTAATATATTTAAAGAAAGGCAATGAATGAGGTCGTACCTTAGCAGTAGTATCGTTTTAAGTGGGGTTATATTCCACTTGTTCAGTAACCGCTCACCGTTTGTCGTTTCGAGTTAATACGATCCTTTGCCGGTGATCTCAATAATTCGATATGGGCCTTTCTAATTTGGTCCCTGCTTTCCTTCATTCGGGTTCCGGGTGTTCACTGTCACCTTTCTTAACACTAAGTCTGCGACATTAAAGTATCAAAGGTTGGCTCTCTGATTGTAATATCTTTCATTCCGTTGCTTTTGGGCGCCAACCGGATGATGGCGGCCTCACGCCTTTTCTCTAAGAGTTCCAGGTTTGTACTCATGGCCTCGTCGTTTGACTCTTGGGTCGCGTATCAAACTCGGAGAATCGGTTCTCCTACTTCGACCGGTATAAGATCTTCGGCACCGTAGACCAACGAGAGCAAAGTGGCCCCGTAATGGATTTTGAGGTCGTAGCCCTAGGACTTCGGGCAAGATCTCCTTCCATTTTCCTTTCGCATCGGTCAACCTCTTTTTGAGGTTTTGGAGTATGGTTTTGTTCGTAGACTCTGCTTTCCCGTTTTCACTAGGGTGATAGGGCGGTAGATATGATCCTTTTGATTTTGTGGTCCTCAAAAAATTTGCTCACTTTGTTGTCGATGAACTGCTTTCCATTGTCGCACATGATCTCGGCCGGCATTCCGAATCGACATATTATGTGGTTCCATATGAAATCAATAACCTCCTTCTCCCTGAAATTTTCAAATGCATGGGCTTTCACCCACTTAGAAAATAATCAGTCATAAATAAGATAAATTGAGCCTTCCCCGACGCCAAGGCATGGGACCAACGATGTCCATCCCCCATTTCATGAATGGCCAGGGCGACAAAACCGAAGGCATCAGCTCCCTGTGCTAGTGGATTATCGGAGCATGCCTCTAACACTCGTCGCATTTTCGTACGAACTCCTTTGCGTCTTTTTCCATATCGATCCAGTAGTAGCCGGCTCTAGTTATCTTCTGAACCAATGATTCAGCGCCCGAGTGATTCCCCTAGGTGCCCTCATGGACTTCCATACTCGGTGTCTCCCGGCCCCAAACATATGGCAAGTGGGCCATCGAATGCTCTTCTGAATAGTCCGTCTTCGGACAAGCTGAACCAGGTTGCTTTTTGTACACAAAGCTCTCGATTCTTTAGGATCCGAGGGAAGTTTTCTTATTTTCAGGTAATGTATGTACTTGTTTCTCCAGACCCAGGTTAAGCTTTTCGAGTTTATCTCGACGTGACCTTCATCCACTTTTGATTTCATGAGTTGTACAACCGTTCCCAAGTTGAATTCATCATCTTCGACCGACGATCCCAACTTAGCAAGAGTATCGGCCTCGCTGTTTTGATCCTGCGTACATGTTGTAAAGTCCATTCCCTGAACCGATGTAGTATTACCCATAGCTTGTCCAGGTATCTTGGCATTCGTTCCTCTTTGACTTTGAACGCTTCATTGACTTGATTCACTACTAGGAGAGAATCGCATTTAGCTTCTACCACCTCGGTCCCCATGCATTTAGCCAGTTCAAGACTTGCAATCATGGCCTCAATTCAGTCTCGTTGTTAGTCAATTTTACAGTTCTAATAGATTGTCTAACCACATTACCTGGATTGTTTCAACACAATGCCAAGTTCGGACCCCTTTGCATTCGAGGCACCGCCGTAAAGAGGGTCCAGATTCTGGAAGAGGTCCCCAAATTCAATAGCAACTCCTTTTCGACCTCAGGAACTAGGACCGGCGTGAGGTCGGCCACGAAGTCTGCTAAAATTTGTGATTTGATGGCGGTTGGGGGTCGATATTTGATGTCATACCCGCTAATCTCTATGGCCCATTTGGCCAATCGTCCCGAGAGTTCGGACTTATGCATTATGTTTCTCAGGGGGTAAGTAGTCACAACATATATGGGATGGCATTGGAAATACGAGTTTAGCTTCCTAGAGGCACTTCGCAAGGCGAGCTCAAATTTTTGTAGGTGAGGATACCTAGTGTCGGCCTCGCCTAGAGTTCTGCTAACAAAATAGGTAGGAAATTACGTACCTTCCTCGTCTCGAACTAGAACTCCACTTACTGCTACCTCGGATACCGCTAAGTACAGGTACAACTATTCGTCTGCCTTCAGAGTATGAAGCAAAGGCTGGCTCGAGAGGTACCACTTAAGTTCTTCCAGGGCCCGTTGGCACTCAGGGGTCCTTGAGAAGTTATTTTTCTTCTTTAATAGTGAAAAGAACTGATGGTTAATCGGAGGACCGCGAGATAAATCGACCCAAAACGGCTATGCGCCTGGTTAACCTTTGTACAATCTTGACACTATCCACAATGGTGATGTCCTCAATGGCCTTGATATTATCGGGATTATTCTCGATTTCCCTATTGGATGCAATGAACCCAAGGAATTTTTCGGACCCAACTCCGAATGCTTATTTCTCCGGGTTCAGCTTCATGTTGTACATCTTCAATATGTTGAAGGTTTCCTGCAAATGGTTCAAATGGTCCTCTGCTCGCAGAGACTTAACTAACATATCATCAATGTAAACCTGCATTGATTTTCCTATTTGTTCATCGAACATCCCATTTACTAAGCGTTGTAAGTGGCTCCTGCATTTTTTAGTCAGAATGGTATTACATTATAGCTGTAGGTACCGTATATAGTGATGAAGGATGTTTTTTCCTGGTCGTCTGGGTCTATCCAAATTTGGTTGTACCTGGAGTAGGCGTCGAGAAAACTTAGGATCTCGTGGCTGGCCGTTGCATCGATCATGTGATCGATGTTTGGCAGAGGGAAAGAGTCCTTGGGGCATGCCTTGTTCAAGTCTTTATAGTCTACACATATTCTTAATTTATCTCCTTTTTAGAGACTACTACTACGTTTGCTAACCAACCCAGGTACTTAACCTCCCTGATGGTCCCTATTTTAAGGAGTTTAGATACGTTGTCCTTGATGAATGCATGCTTGACTTCGGACTGAGGTCTCCTTTTTTGTTTGACCGGACGGAACATCGGATCCAGGCTTAGCTTGTGAGTGGTTATCTTCGGCGGAACCCCTATCATATCGATATGGGACCAAGCGAAACAATACATGTTGGCTATAAGGAATTGAATGAGTTTTTTCCTAAGCTCGAGACTAAACCCTGTGCCTAGGTGTACCTTACGATCAGGCAGGTGTCTGATTAATATTACTTGCTCCAGTTCTTCGACTGTTGATTTGGTGGCGTCAGAATCGTCGGGGACTATGAAAGACCTGGGAACTCCGTAGCCATCGTCTTCATCCATCCCTTGCTTCTCAAGTTCCATCAATGCTGATATCGGGAATTGCTATTTGGTTTCGTTTTTGGCCATCTGCTTCACACCCTTCGATGTTGAAAGTGCGGATACTGGGATAACCTCGTCGACTCTAAACATCTCCTTTGCAGTCGGTTGCTCTCCGTAAACTGTTTTAATTCCTCCAAGCATTGGGAATTTCAGCACCTAGTGCAGTGTCGAGTGTATTTCCCTCATGTTGTGAATCCATGGTCTCCCGAAAAAAGCATTATACCTCATGTCTCCTTCGATCATGCAAAATTTCGTTTCCTGACTGGTCTCGTCTGTGTTTACCGGTTATGTTGTCTCCCCTTTAGTGGTCTCGCATGTTGAATCCCCTTGACAACAGGCACAATTTGGTCTTGCAAACCCAGTTGTTCCATGACCCTCGATCTAATGATATTGGCCGAGCTACCTGGATCAATCAACACGGACTTAACTCGAGATTTTATTTATGAGTACAGATATTACCAGTGCATCGTTGTGGGCTACACGATGCCTTCAGCGTCCTCATCGTTGATAGACAAGGTCTCTTTTGGTACGTAATCTCAAGTCCATTTTTCTCTTGTGATAGATACTTTGGTGCACTTTAACTTCGGCCCCTGGGGAAAGTCGACCCCACCGATGATCATATTAATGACGTGCTGAGGTTCCTCCTGCTCGGTCTGTATATTAGAATCTCTATTCCTTAAATAATTTTAGGCTTGATCGCTCACGAACTCTCGGAGATGTCCATTTTTGAATAACTGAGTCACCTCCTCCCTTAATTATCGGCAATCCCCTATTCTGTGGCCGTGTGTACCATGATACTTGCATATTAAGTTAGGATCCCTTTGGGTTGGATCGAACTGTAGAGTTCAAGGCCATTTGGTGTCTCTGATGTGTCCGATGTCGGATACGATAGCAGCAGAATCGATGTTGAAGTTGTATTTCGATAACCTCGACACTTCCTTAGGCCTGACGGGCCTGTCAAAACTATTTTTGCTTATGAGTCCTCGATCATTTTGACTCTGATCGCTTCTCCTTTCATTTCTCACAAGGTTTCATCCAGATCTGTTACCCCTACGATCATCGTTGTACGGCTGATATCAATCCCTACTTGACTTTGGTTCACGATCAATGTCTCTTTTGGGTATATCACTAACTCGGACAAGATAAACAGACCCGGAAGGGGCCTCAAGCTGATCATCTTCGACTCTAATTTTTGATTGATATCGGTTATGCACATCGGCCCAAGTTACAGCCAAATATTCTACCAGATTTTGCTTCAATTGACGTGAAGCCAACGAGCTTCGAGTATAGAGTCATTGGGTAAAGGCCTAAACAACCAATCATCTGCCACCGGCAGCAGGTCCATTCGTTCCATTTGAAATCTTGACACGAACTCCCTGAGCATCTGGTTACCTCTTTGCTTTACCTTGAAAAGGTCTAATTTCCTGGTCTTGACCTTGATGGCTTCAGTGTGTGCTTTTACAAAAGCATCTGCAAGAATGACAAATAAATCAATAGAATTGGGGGGTAAGTTGTGATATCATATCATAGCTCCTTTTGAAAAGGTCTCCCTGAACTTTTTCAGCAAGACAGATTCAATCTCATAATCTTCTAGGTCATTCCCCTTGATGGCACACGTGTATGAGGTCACATGTTCATTTGGGTCAGTTGTCCTGTTATACTTAGGAATTTCAGGCATGCAGAACTCTTTAGGTATCGCCTTCGGGGCTGCGCTCGGAGGGAAGGGTTTCTGAACAAACTTTTTGGAGTCTAAGCCTTTCAATATCGGTAACGCTCCGGGGATTTTGTCGACCCTGGAGTTGTAAGTCTCCACCTTCTTATAGTTGGCTTCGATTTGTTTTTCTCCCATTCCCACCCACTTTTTCAATTCCTCGATCATCTTTATTATCTCGGGGTTGGTTCTAGGTTCAGCTTAATTTGGCTTATCTGCGGCTGGTTCATTTCTGCGAGTATTTTTTTGGGATGATTCGGTCTCAACTCTATTGGGAGCGCGACTTCGGTTCTGCAGTTGGGCTATCATTGTCTGCTAAGCCTGCAATATTTCGAAGATCACCCGTAAGTTGATCCATCTCCTTCGCTGTCACGAGCATTTTGGGCTACCGATCGGACTCCCCCGCGGACGCTATTCTCAGGATCGGTGGGCTAATTCGTGTTGATGGCCACATGCGAGTTGGCGTTTATAAGTTCTGCGATCGAAATTTCGTTGGGATCGGTGGGGGGCACCTCTTTACCGGGCGCTATATTGTTGTTCTCGCCATGGTGGCCAAACTCAGCATCCGTGTTTAGAGGCGCAGATTGGGAGTTCGACATTTTAAATGCAGACCGAAATCAAAGACACTATAAAGAACAAGTGTGAAGTATGATATGTTGTGGAAATTTGTATCAAATTGCCACTATAATCTTTAGCCCCACAGTGGGCGCAAAACTGTTTACCCTCAAAATCGGATAACAATTAAGTGATTTTAAGGATACACGGATTAATTTGATATGAAATCATAAATTGGATTAAAACGAACAAATTGAAATACAATAAATTCAAACCACGCGAGAAAGATGTCCTCAGCCTTAGTGAACTATTTGCCCTTGACCCAAGTTCACAATGGTCAATATTGATGAATAAAAGAAAAACTTAGAATAATGGTGAAAAAATAGTATATTGCCTTGGAATGCCTGTTGCAACGTACTCCAGTGAATCATTAGATCCCCCTTTATATAGTAGGGGAATTATACTCTAAGTATAACTCTATATAAGATATAAAATGTGATGTTTAACTGATTGCCGGTTCTTCATCGATACGTGCTAAGATCCATGCGGTAATATCCGGCCGGTCATGGATATTACGGCTTCTTGTTGGCCGTGCTTGATTGCCCGACAATGCTCTCCGAAGTCCTTCAGGTTTTAGGTCAATCTCGAATCATGACTTCGATATTATCGAGGATCGGCCCCCGTACTCTGACTCGAAAATATCCTTGCTTTGATTCTGATCTTTCATAATCATATCTCGAGCTCGTTTTACCTGTGAACGTCCGAGTGTATTAGAGCCTGGTTTTTACCCGGACGCGGTCACATCCAAATCTGTACCAGTCACAGTTTCTTCTGTTTTAAATTTTTTAGATAAAGGGATTATTCTTTGTCTAATCCATGTCCACCTGTGCAATGCTGGCAAGATTCGAGGACATAGCCTATGCATCAAGTGGTCATTTAGTACAAAACATTATTATTGTAGGATAATCCATATAGGATAAGAGTTTCTCACCTTTTTAATACTGAGTTTCTTAATTTAAATGAAAACAAACATTATGGTCCATCACTTATGTGTCTGATTAGAATTTAGAACCAGGAATCATTCCTTATCCAAATAATGGAGTTGGAAATGCTATACCATATTCTAAATTATTATCCACTTGTACCAAACAGTATGAGTTCTTCAAAGCTACAATTTGGTATTGAGTTGCTGTGCCCAACTACAGAGGCACTCGAATAGGATACTGTTACATACCAAAAGCACTATCATTATTCTAGACATAACCGAATAAGTCTCCTAAGTACCCCTAATTTAAGATTTTTCGACGCGAATTTAAATTTGTTCGAGTCCAAATACAAATACTTTTTCTGTTTCATTTTAAGTGACATACTTTCTTTATTAGTTCCAAAAAAAAAAGATGATATAGATTCTATTTTCAATAGTTTCAAAGGCTTGAAGGAGCGTAGTCTTATTCGAAAGAATTTAATTTTAAACTTTTTATTTTATTCACTTTATCCTTAACGAGAATTTTATAATCACACAAATATCATGACCCTACAAAATTTTGCACCTTAATCTTTTAGCATCACATTCCAAAAAAGAAAATTTTAAAATCTTATACCAAATCAAATTATATCATCTAAAATTGAAACAAGAAACTACCAAACATCATGACTGAAAAAAAACAGGAATAAGTCTCTTAAGCAATAAAGTAAAGTATTGATGGGACAGTCCCTTAGGCCAAAGAAAAAAGAAATCAAATTTGGTACTGTTGAATCTAGTGTGCTTCCTTATTTACTGTATCCGACCCTTCTCTTCCTTCTCCTCCCCCCCCAAAATAAAAACAAAGCAAAAAGGACAAATTTATTTTAAGCTATAAATTTGATAGGTTTGATTTTTACCATTAAATCCATTACAATTTTAATTTTATAAATTTAGAATTACTAATATTTATCCAAATTTCAGCATTTTTTATTATATATTTATATTTCGTGTAGAAAATTACAATTGACTTGTAGCGATTCCTTCAACTTTAATTTCAGATTTCAAATTTTTCGAATCCTAAAAAAACAAAACTCTAGGCAATAAGCATTTGTACATTCTCAGGGGTCGTTTGGTAGGCTGTACTAAGTAAAATAATCTCTGTATAAAAATGTAATCCGTCCAATACAATGTTTGGTTGCTCAATTCAATTTATGCATATCTAATACATGGATTACTTATACCTCATAGAAGGGCTTAGCTAATACCAAAGAAACCAAGGGATTACTAATCCCTGCATTAACTATACCTGAATAAGATCCTAAAATTACTAAACCGCCCCTCAAACCCTTTTCCTAAATTCCTTTATATACAGAAAGAAGAATATTCAAGGGTATAATTGTAAAGAAGATTTTGTACAGTTTTAAACAAAACACAAGCTTAGATTATATATTGCGTAGCGAATTTTTAATACAATGAACCAAACACTTGATAAAAAATAATCTCAGTACTACAATCTCTACATTACCAATTCCTATATTACTTGTGTTCGTACCAAATGACCCCTAGTGAGCTATCGGCTCGGAGCCAAATTAGTTAAGCCAGCAAGTTTATACTTTATAATATCCTAAAAGCAACCAAGAAAAAGAAGAAGAAAGAAAGGAAATAAAGAATATATACTTCTATAGCCTATATATACTCCAAGGTTGCCTCTAAAATTCCCACAATTTCAAAGCAAACATAAAAAAAATAAGACCAAAGGAGGAGGAATCACTCCCTCACCCACCTATAACTTGCTCTGCTTTCTTCAACTTCTTTCCACACTTTTTTCTTCGACTACAACATTGTTACATACAAAAAAAAAACTTGTGATTCGAGTGGAGAAGGCCCAAAAATACACCAATCCCTCTTATCTTTCACTTGAAACCAATTTTTATTAGGAAAGTGAAAAAACAAAAACATGGAATCCTTAAATTTCCACAACATCAAAATGGAGAAAGCAAACGCTATACTGAGATACAAAAAGCGTCAAAGAATGACAACTTTGTTTCGATTCATCGAATTCTGCATATTTTTGGTCGTAATCTCAAGATTTTCCACTCAACTGCCACTCACTTTCAAGCTCTCGACAGAGTATTTCAAGGGACTTGGTGTCACCCTTATTAGTCCTCGATTCGTCTTCGTTCTTGGAAACGTGATTGTCATCATCCTTTTCTTGAAATCAGGACAGTCATCTGGTAAAGATGGTTCGACAAACAACGTTAAAATCGATCTGTACGATGAGTACAAGCAAAAATGTTCAATGAACAAAGAGACTTATTGTGAACAGAGCAAGAAACAGAGGAAACAGAGCATTTTGGTAAAAGAAGCTTGTTGTGAACAGAGCAAAAAACAGAGTAAACAGAGCATTTTGGTAAAAGAGGCTTGTTGTGAACAGAGCCAAAAACAGAGGAAACAGAGCATTTTGGTACAAGATAATTCTTGTGAACAAAACAAGAAACAGAGGAAACAGAGTATTCTGGTGGAAAGACAAGTAGTAAAGAAAATTCATCGTAGCCATTCGGAGAACTCCATAAGTTTGTCCCAAGATGAGAAAAAACCTCGAAAAGAATTGATCCGGTCGGCTACCGTAGGATGTCGGAAAGTTATAAACACTGACAGTGTAAAACCAACGATGACAATTACAACAAACTCATATCCAGAGGACGAGATGAGCGGTGACGAATTCAGGAAAACTGTTGAGAATTTTATTGCAAGACAACAGAGATTGTTGAGGGAAGAAGAGTTTTCAGCTGTTGATTCTTATGAATCATAGCCTATTAATTAGTTCATGTTCATGTACTAGTTTTTGCTCTCTCCCTTTGTAAACTCTCTCTCTCTCTTTTCCTTGTTATGTTTTTAAGAAAAGCATATACATAGTACCCCTATAGTTCTGAGGCCCTCCTCCATATTGCTGGCTTGCTACAATAGATCTGTACAGTAATATATAGTGATGAAAGCCGTGGGAGGTTTTTGCAAATGTTACTTTGCCTAAGATCTTTGTTATTTTGTCTCATAAACTTACTTTTTGCTGCGTGTATTGCCATTTTCCCTTCTGTTATTCCTTTCTCACCAATCTTAGAACTAAGGGATAGTTTGGTACGAACGCAAGTAATGCAAGGATTAGTAATGTAGGGATCAGTAATACAGAGATTAGTAATGCAGGTATTACTAATGCAGGGATTGTAGTGCTGAGATTATTTTTTATCAAGTGTTTGGTTCATTGTATTAAAAATTAGCTATGCAATGTATAATCTAAGCTTGTATTTGGTTTAAAACTGTACAAAATCTTCTTTACAATTATACCCTTAAATATTCTTTTTTCTATATATAAAGAAACTTAGGAAAAGGGTTTGAGGGGCGGTTTAGTAATTTTAGGGTCTTATCCAGGTATAGTTAATACAGGGATTAGTAATCCCTTGGTTTCCTTGGTATTAGTTAAGCCCTCGTATGAGGTATAAGTAATCCATGTATTAGGTATGCATAAATTGAATTGACCAACCAAACATTGTATTGAACGGATTAAATTTTTATACATGGACTATTTTACTTAGTACAGCCTACCAAACGACCCCTAAAAAGCTTAGTTTGACTCTATTATTAGCGGTGGTTTGGCAGGATGGATAAACAAAGATAATCCTCGAATAAAAATTTAGTACCGCCCTATTTCTTGTTTGATTACTAATTTTGAGATAAGTTAACCCGTGATTAAAAATAGTATGGGAATAACTTATATCTGCCAGAGGATGGAATAGTAATTCTATGATAAGTTATCCTATGATAAAATAATAAAATCGACAGATTAATATAACATACCAAACAATGTAAGAAATAATACCAGGATAATTAATCTAAGTATAACTAATTCCAGAATAACTAATCCCAACATAACTTGTCTTCAAATCTAATCGTTTAATTCGCCGATAAAATTATGTTAGTGATTATAATATAGAAATTATATCCCTAGATTAGTTAGTACTTCTGATTTGTTTGGTTTACTGCACTATTTTTGGGATATATTATTGTACATTATATGATCTGAAACATGTGTTCAATTTTAAATTGGATAAATTTGGATGAACTTTCGTGTTCAATTTCAACCTTAATCTTCTTAATTATTGTGAAAAAGGCTTTGGAGAAGGACAATTTTGTCATTTATCCTGTTTGATCTAGATATAGCTAATTCTGGATTGTGACTCACATTAGATGTGGTATAAAATTGATTTAGTCCATTACTCAAATGGCCACTCAACTTTCCGAAATTATCAATCAAAATCATCTTTCTTTCGTTTGTAACATCAACATTACTTAACTATACGTATAGCATTCAGAAGATCACTCAACCAGATTTATCAAACTTTTGATTGCAAATACCTATTTTACCTTCTAAATTATCAACTTTTAAGTTTTATCTTCTGCTTTTGTTTTTGTTGCTTTTTTAATATTATGATTTTTTTATCTTTTTAATCAACATTATGGACTTACCTATAGAATAAAAATATTTTATTTAAAAAATAAAAATAAAAATAAAAATTCTAGCATTATAATATCGAAATAATAATATAATTGAGCATAATATTCAAAAATATGTAATGTATATTACAAAAATACTTTTATTTTTAAATAAGTATTTTCTATAGTACATGCATGGAATATATATTTTAAAACTTTATTTTCTTTCATTCACAATTATGTAAATAATTTTTTGAGGTTTTTTTGTTAATATCAAGATTATTATTACGAACATATTATTCTAATTAACTTTCTACTATACTAAAATATTTTATTATTCCAACACTATATACGTTTAAATAATATTTTAATATTTTTTAATTATAAATTGAAAAATTTATTCTAAGGTAAGTCCATAATATCAATTAAAAAGAGAAAAAAATTATTATATTAAAAAGCTAAAAAATAAAAAGAAGATAAAAGTTGATAATTTAGAGAGTAAAATAGGTATTTGGCGATCAAAAGTTTGAGAAATCTAGTTGAGTGACCTTCTGAGTGCTATTGACATAGTTAAGTGACTTTGTTGTTACCAAACGAAAGAAAGATGACTTTGGTAGATAATTTTAAATAGTTGAGTGACCATCTAAGTAACGGTACTACATGGAAAAATATTAAAAATGTGACAAAACGAAGCATTAAATAATAGTATTGAATTTGATACCATAATTATTTTCATAATCCCGGTCACCAAATGATGCCCTTAAAGTTGATTATATCCCAAAATCTTGTTAAATCGAATGTGAACCCCGTGTAGTTGGTTTTGGATATAAGATTTGTACCCTAATAAAGTAATAATCCAAAAGAAAATTACTCAAATAAAAGATATTCTTTTTAAAGAGAATCCGATAAAGTGAGTTAATAAATTAATTCCAAGAATATATTTGAAAAAGATTAGACATATAACATCTAGAAATATGCCCAAAGGGAGTATGTCCAGTCATTTTCATGCATTCACATATTTATGGACTATTTGAACTAAGAAAAACAGCATAAAGACCAAAGATTTCAAATTCCACCGATGTGGGATAATTCACTGACGTGGGATAATTCAACACACTCCCTTACGTCCAGGCCTGCATTCTAGAGCGTGAACAACATAAATGAGGGCCCAACATCGGTAACAATAATTGAGATGGGCTTGACTCTGATACCATGATAAATGGACCTTGGGCCTAACTCAACCCCAAAAGCTAGCTTATGAGATGAGAATTGCCCAATACTATATAAGGAGACCAAAGATCTCAAATCCCACCGATGTGGGACAACTCAACAATACCATTACCCATCACCTATACTCTATTATTTTTTGGATAAAATTACCAAAAAAGAATATTTTCTGGAATGAATTCTAAATTCTGGTTCTAAAAATCTGATGCTTTTGAGCTACTGTGAGTAGTGATTTGGGTAATGGAATTTTAGACATATGAAAAAAAAGCATAAAGAGAGAAGGAAAAGCAGATCTAGAAATTGAATTGGTGAGACCACACTTGTATGGAACTGATCTCTCCAGAGAAGCACTTCAATCTCTTCTTGTCTCCCTTTTTCTTTTAACTTTTATATTTTTGCAAAACAATACTTTATTTACTGTGCCGAACGTGGCTTATCGATCAATGAAATGAGTATAAATCATAAGAAATCAAAAGACATTAAAAAAAAAACGATAATTTCTTTTCATTTACCTAAATTTTAGTATGCATGAGTTATCTGGTATTTGTGTTGGTGAAAGATAGCAGGTACCCAATACATAAATTAAGGTGCGTCCAAGTTAGCCCGAACACCAACATAATTCAAAACAAAGGTATTACTTTTCATTTACCTAAATTTTAGTATGCAGAGTTATCTGGTATTTGTGTTGGTGAAAGATAGCAGGTATCCAATACATAAATTAAGGTGCGTCCAAGTTAGCCCGAACACCAACATAATTCAAAACAAAGGTATTTTCTGATTTTTGCACCCAACTAAAACCATTGTAGTTCTTTTCTTTACTTGGTTTTCTTGTAAGGAATACAGTTTAAAAAAGCAAGATTGTAGCTTTCAAAAATTGCACCTGTCTGTTGTTCTATCTCTCTCAATCATTTCTGGGGTTAAAATAAATTTTCATAACCTTTTTAAAAAGAATTCCACTATCTCTGGTGGTGTTGGACCTAAAAATCTTGCAACTTTTGAATTGTTAAATGAACTCCACAAATCCTAAGTCTTTTTCTTTCTTTCTTTCTTTCTTTTCACCAATCCATTGTTTCTCTCTTTGATTTTTTGTGTCTCCTAGGAAGGATGTGAAAAACATGTTGCAGTTGAAAAACATGTGTCTCCTATGGAGTTTATAAAATATTATGGTTTGTTTGGTTAATACTTTTCAATTTATTTAATCTTTGTTTGATTATATCAGTTTTATGTTAATTAGAATCAACGTCTATGTGTGAAAATCACTTCACTTCTTCATTAATGACCACATATTTTTAAAATAAAAATACTAATATAAAAGAATTGATAAATGAACCTTGGGCCTAACTCAACCACAAAAGCTAGCTTATGAGATGAGGATTGCCGAAAAAGGCCTGCACTCTGGAGCGTGGACAACATAAATGGGGCCAACATCGGTAATAATAATTGGGATGAGCCTGGCTATGATACCATGATAAATGGACCTTGGGCCTAACTCAACCCCAAAAACTAGCTTATGGGATGAGGATTGCCCAAGACCATATAAGGAAACCAAAGACCTCAAATCCCACCGATATGAGACAACTCAATAAGAATAATTTTAAATATTTTGAATCATTTGTATAACTCAAAAGAAACTGGCGTTTAACATGTTTGTTAATTTACAATTGTTTAGGAAAGAGATGGATATGTAAAGTATTTTCTGCAGCTGTAAATATACAACATTTATTAATAGTTCTAAGAGATGTAAATGAGAAAATATCAAAAGAAAATTGATCACGAACTTTCTTTTCACTGAAAATTGATATTATACATGGAACGAAAGAAAATTAATTTGTACTATTACTTTCGAGTAAATTCACCAGTGCTAGTAAAATTGCTTCGACATTTTGATCGAATTGACTCATGTGATTCGATAAAATTTACTGTCTTGAATTCAAATGCATTAACTTTAAATTCTGAATTCGCCTTCAAATATAGGACATGAAAGCACGCGTTAAAGTAGCCATAGAATTCTAGGAAAAAGAAGTTAAATCACACATGCTATCTCAGCCATTACTTTCTGAAAAAAAGTTAAACAATCATTGAAACTTTATTTCTTTGTTGAGACTAATGAAAGTACAGAGATGAAAGTATTGAATAAGACCTGCACGTTGGATGTAAACGAGTTTCTAATATAATTCATACAATAGCAGAAACACAATTTCGGTATCATTATCAGAATTGCTGAATTTCATAGATGGTTTGTGTTGCACGGAAACGAGAGGACATAAAAATACATATAAAAAAACAATGACAAAGACAAATTAGAATTTGTTTGTAAGTTTTTTGAAGATAGTATTCAACCAACATTCTATAATTCATACAATAGCACAAATCTGTAAAGACATACAGAAAATTTGCATCACTAAATTGTTACCTTAAGGGGTCGTTTGGTACGAACACAAGTAATGCAAGGATTAGTAATGCAGGGATTAGTAGTGCAGGTATTAGTAATGCAGGGATTGTAGTGCTGGGATTATTTTTTATCAAGTGTTTGATTCATTGTATTAAAATTAGCTAAGCAATGTATAATCTAAGCTTGCGTTTGGTTTAAAACTGTACAAAATCTTCTTTACAATTATACCCTTGAATATTTGTGGGATTTTCTGTATATAAAGAAATTTAGGAAAAGGGTTTGAGGGGCGGTTTAGTAATTTTAGGGTCTTATCTAGGTATAGTTAAACCTGGTATAAGTAATCCCTTGGTTTCCTTGGTATTAGCTAAGCCCTCTTATGAGGTATAAGTAATCCATGTATTAGGTATGCATAAATTGAATTAGTAACCAAACATTGTATTGGACGGATTAAATTTTTATACAAAAATTATTTTACTTAGTACAGCCTGCCAAACGACCCTAAGACTAGACGTTCTATACCAACTTGGATCGGCAATAGGGACAAGACCAATTCCTCCTTAAAAGCCATTCTGAAATGCAAATTTCATGGTAGACATGGGAACACTGATTAATACAAGATACAATAGGACCTTCTAAAAATTCTTCCCAACAAATCGAACACAGTGTCTTAAACTTCACTAGCTTCAAATCTCATCTTCTTGATCCCAACTTTTTTCTTCAATTCAAACGCCGCGATTCGCAAATTCAACTCTCCTTGACTCCTTAGCCATGTCTTCAAATTATAATCTTGTCCCATGTTGTTATACATATCCATAAATTTCCTGTGGGGTAAATAAGTAATCTTTGAAATCTCCAAATTCATGTACCAGCAATCTGAATCTTTCTTACTCTGAGCAAACTTCATTGTCTTGAAAATCAACGTGTCCTTGTTTGCCAATGTGGTATTACTAATATTAAAATCTTTATATCCTATACCTCTCCACTTTAACTTGCGATCTAAAGACAAAGATCATTCATCAAACATATTATTTAATAAATGGACCTTGAGCCTAATTCAATCCCAAAAGCTAGCTCATGAGATGAAGATTGCTCAAGACCATATAAGAAGACCAAAAACCTCAAATCCCACTGATGTGGGACAACTCAACATTATTTTTGATATAATGTTGGAAGCATCATGATCTGAAAAGATACGATCGAAAGGAATCCAAAAAGTTTGTTCGATTATATGATCTGAGATGTAGTAGGAACAGGAGCGGATCTACGTTGACCGTGTCGGGTGCTGAAGCACCCATTAACCCGACGCAAATTCTGTATAATTATATAGAACATACAGGGAATACTGGTATAAAGAACTAGCAAGCACCCATTAACCAAAAAGTCTTCTGGGTGCTTTGGTTAAGAGGTGAGAATAGAGCGCACAAATATGAAGTGGTTAGGGATCGATTCTTGCATGAATCAATTTTTTTATATGGCCAAAGAGTAAGCACCCACGACCTTAAAATTCTGGATCCGCCACTAAGTACGAAGAAGACAAGGCTGATGAACAACGGATTACAACAACAGAAACCTTAAAAGTGGTTTTGGAAAACCAATTGCGCTGTGTACGGGTTGATTGTTATCGAATTTACACAAATTTTCTCTTAAAAGCATAGCACCACCGTTTGATTGTGAACATGTTACACACACATCAGTACCTTCTTTGAACAAGCAACTTGGTACTAATGTAAATGTTCTAGCCGCAGCAAGCTTTTTTACTAGACTTCCTAGTTTCGGCCTTGTATTTGCTAAAAGAGCAATTGCTTTTATAAATTCACTGGGAACACTAATCCTATAGGCAGTGGCGGATGCACATGGGTACCTATGGGTGCTTAAGCACCCTTTAACTTTGACCATATTTAATAAATTACATGGGCAATTGTACAATATTTAGATAACTATTGAATTAGCACCCACAAGTAAATTCATTTTTCTCTCTTCTTTTGGAGTCTTTATCGGCGAGCACCCATAACTTTAAAATTCTGAATCCGCCACTGCCTATAGGAATTGAGTTTTGAATCCCAACCATAATTCTATAGGGCATGGGTTTTAATTCCCCAAAGGAATTGGAAATTCAGCTTGTGGCTCAATTAAGTTTTGAATCCCAACCATAATCCTAAAGGGAATGGGTTTTATTTCCCAAAAGGAATTGGAAATTTCGTTTCAGTTTTAGGTTCCTTTTTCCCTCTTCTATTTACGATAGTTTCCGCCTTTTTCTAATCTTTAATTTCAGAATACCGTCTGATTTTCATTTTCAATTTTTAACTTTTGATTTTACAAAATTAAACTTGTCAAAGCTTTTTGGACCAACACTTACACTAATAATTTAAGAAAAATACATTACCTTCTATAATTTTCTTTAAATAAAAAGGAGAAATTTTGTCGTTAGGTGGATGGTTGAGTTAGGACACATACCCAAAAAAAAAAAAAAAGTTAGGACACATTATTTGACATATTTTGACCCAAGCAAACTCTGAGTTAAATCATAACCCATTAATTAATTTACATGTTTTGACCCGATCAAATTTGACCAACTAGTCCATTTGCCACCTTTTATCATGGAATTATTACACAAATAGCTGGCCGTATTAATTGTTTACTTTTTCTAGCCATATGCATAAATTATATATTGATTATACACAATTATACACATTTAATACATAAATTATGCATATAACATACATTTACTGATTATTTTTAATTTAAGTTGTAGGGTGGACAGCTATTTGGGTTAATTCTTCTTTTATTTATTAAAAGAAATTACACAAATTCTAAAGACCTTTGCGCACTTGCATTCCATGATCCACCATTGCTCATCTCGCAACCTCCTCCCCATCTATGCGATGAGACCCAGAATAAACTTATCTTAGTAGCAATATACAATCTCCCACCCTCTTTCTGTATCAGCTCGCGCGCACACAAATGAAGCTGAACCAAAAAAGCTGCAACTAAATCCATGAAATGATGCACAAATAAATGAGCGAATACATAAGCAATACATCAATTAAAAGGAACTAATGCTTAGTTCAACTGCATAAAGTATGGGCATAGTCCAAAAGGTAAGTCTCGAGACAAAAGGAAAGTCATTTGTATTCTAAATCACCTTAGCAACCACGAACCATCATGTGGTGCTAAAGGATTCACAAATCCTAAAAGTTTAGTTTCTTTTTCTTTCAAAAGCATACTAATGAAGATTCAAATTATAGAATAGCTCCTCAAACATCCCCAGTTACTCTACCTGCAAAATTATAAAAGCAACCTCAATATGAGTTCTCCACTAAGCACGGAAAGCAGTACACATCAAGCACTTCAATTTTTTTCTTTTTTTGAAAAACCATATAGGGTCTGAGACAAAGCCTTCATAAAATCTTTCTACATTAAAAACATAAAATGTTGAAATCAGATTCTCTCATCCTAGACTCTGAACAATGAAAATTAGGTTACATAATGTACTTGGGAGAGAGCAGAAAAGAGGAAATGGATAATTCCATTACTTGCCTCAAAATATGAGCAACATATCTTAAGAGCCGCAGAATTCCAGGATTAAATCTATGGAACTTCATATTGCCATTTTCATTTCTATTTTCTGGTGAGGATCATAACCAACAAGTTTAAAGTCTGCAGCAACAAAGGAATCTATATCCTTTTTCTGTGAATTGATCTTCAGCACCTACACCCATTCAGGACCAACCAAAGTTAGAGGGGAAGAGAGAGAGATTAAATAGCAAACAAACGAACATTCCATTACTTACTGGGAAAGGTCTCGGTAACTTCTGAAGCTGGTCTTGCAGAGGTCTGACATGAGTGCGGTAAACATGAGCATCTCCAATGACATGGACGAAATCACCAGGAACTAGGTCTGCAAAATAAAGGAAAAAGCAAAAGTCATGAGGTGCATCATAAAACAAAGGGGACTGACCTGGGGTGAACATAGAATGACCAATGAATGACCATCAAAAGGTATGTCTTTAATACTAAAATACATCAACATCTACAAATCAGAAATTCTAAAGTGCCAAATCCTTTTTGTAATAAGACCTGTTTTACACATAACAAGAATCATTACCATCAACAGTATTGCTTTGAACCTTAACTAAAATATTAAGGCATAAGATTTTCTAATAAGGGACAAAGATTGAGTCTTGCAAGAAGGCATAATTTCCATCTCCAAATTCATCACCTAGTATGAGTTTTTGCAATATCTTTTTCGCTTAATTAGACTACATTCCTCTCTCTAAGTAGGTAGGAAATTGCTAGTAGTTATTATACAATTTGCTAGAGGCACCCGGACAGCATACCAGAAACATGAGCTATCATGCATGTCAGCAAGGCATAAGATGCAATGTTAAATGGCACTCCCAGACCCATATCAGCAGATCGCTGATACATCTGACAGGATAACTCCCCGTTGGCTACATAGAACTGCAACCGCAAGATGAAAGAGAAGTTTACTAGATAAACAATAAGTTAACCCTAAACAAAGCCATGACTATACTAACCTGAGCAAACATGTGACAAGGTGGGAGCGCCATCAGTTTAAGATCAGACGGATTCCAAGCTGAAAGAATAATACGTCTGTCATCTGGATTGTTTTTAACTTTGTTGATAACATCAGCCAATTGGTCAAACCCTTGGCCAGTGTAGTCAGTATGCATGTCAATGTACCTGTACATAGCAGGTCCAATAGATCAAGTTACCACAAAACTGAAAGAGCTTCGACCAACTGTATGTCAGACGAGTAAGTTCAAACACTGACCTGGCACCAAAATATCTCCACTGAAACCCATATACTGGTCCCAAATCACCCTCTTCCCTGTCCTTCAAGCCAATACTGAAATGGGACGCCAAACTTAAGATAGTCCAACATTTCTAATAGATATGATAGCAAGATCGGGAGCGCAAAATTTACCTATCAAGATACTCTCTGGATGCGTTGCCATCCCAAATATGAATGCCCTTCTCTTGTAGGACCTAAACTAAACATCTTAGTTATGCAGGCTAAATGGGCCAGAAATCACTAAAAAACCGTAACAATCTCCAAGATGCCATAACAATTATACCAAGCATTAGTGACAAAAACCAGAACCCAAATTATACAATCAGTGAGGAATAGAAAGATACCTTAGCACTTGTTGATCCACTGATGAACCACAAGAGTTCTTCAACGACGCCTCTCCAAAAAACTTTCTAAAACCCAAAATAACAAACAAAATAAGTCAAATGATCTATGCTCGCCCTTCACATTGCAGTAGTAGGAAAAATTGGACGTGGGTAATCAAAAGCACATTAAACTACAAACCAGAATAAGATACAATACCTTTGTTGTAAGAAGGGGAAATGATTTACGCAAATTGAACCTCATCTGCAGCAATAGTAAAACATCAGAGCATTATGGCAGATACACCAAACAGGCATTAAGTTACCAGTACATATGAACAGGGAAATCAAATAGAGAGGAGTTTGTTTGATATTCTTCCGATAGTAAGATTACATGCAAAGCTTCACCTTTCCTTCCCCTCTTTATTATTTACATTGTGATCAAATGAACCCTTCTCCAAACTATTTTACTTCCAGACTCTCTTCTCCCAACTAAGCATACTTGACGTAATCAGTTCTTCAAACGCACCCAAAACAAGGGAAAAGAGAGAAAAGGCATATAAAACGAACATTATCTTTTCTGACAAAAACAAAACTGAACTTTATTATACTTCTCATTACCTGGCAGCCAAATTTTGACAAAGTACCAGTGCCAGTCCTGTCATCCTTTGGCATGCCATTCGAGATGATCTCTTCAACCAGTCTCAGGTACATGTATTCTTCATGTTTTTCAAATATCATTTTAGGCAAGAAGGAGAATGCTTTAACCTCAACATTAAAAGAATCTGAACCAATCTCAGGAGTCTCGTTATTTGCCTGATTAACAGTTTCTACTTCAGAATTCTTTACACGGACATAGGAGGTAAAAGAATAGCGAATGTTATTTTCAACCACCGGAAATGATGAGTACCAGGGTTGAAATACCGAGGTTTCAATAGCAGGAATAAAAGTATCACATTCAATATCAGTCTCAATTTCAGTGATATGGATTGCATCACACCCATGAGCATTTAGGGAATCTCTGCATCAAAAAGATTAATGTTATAAACTAGCATTAAAGGCTAGCTATAAAAAAGGAGCAGCAAGAAAGTTGACCTGAAAATCTCGCCACCTCCTATAACAAACACGTTCTCAATTGAGAGACCATAAGGTGAGGCTGCCAATAGTTGAAGAGCAGAACCTAAACTTCCGCATATGACAACATTTTCCGCCGTAGCAATGTCAAAACTCCCTGAACGTGTGAGAACAACATTGAGGCGGCCAGGAAGAGGGCGATATTCAAGAGGAATACTTTCCCAAGTCTTTCTACCCATAATAACAGCATTCTTTTTTGAAGGATCTGACGTAGTCCCAGTGATACCCTTGAAGAACTTGAGATCTGAAGGCAATCTCCAAGGCAACTTCCCCTCCTTACCAATACCCATATTTCGAGTTGCAGCAACTACAACCTGGTAAGTCCTTTGTGGAGTAGAATGAGCATTGCCGTTACCGTTGGAAAGGCCTGTAATTGTTTCACCGGCCATAACTGAGTAAGAGACCTGGAATGAACTGAATGATAATGATCTGCACCGAAGATCGACCGACCGGTTTCTGCCAAAATGCAATAAAACCTGAAATATACACAAGGAGCCAAATTTATCAATGATGTGTTCTGAAAGACTATGGAAATAGTCTACAAGGAGATGCAAACACCGCTCGGTCAAAGAGTTCAAAAGTTTAGACAGACAAATTTCAAGTTTACTACAGCTGTATAGGAGAAAAACAATTTGGAACAAGGGATATAATCACTTGCGACCTATTTAACAACATATAACAAGTGCATATATAATTATGTGATACAACCAATAAACATAGGAATCGATAAGAAATTTATAATGCAAGAGTTCAGGTACTGCTATCGAGTTGCCACTCACTCCAAGCAAGGAAATAAACGGCTCCAGCAACTAGCCGGGCTAATCCGGCAACCAAGAATATGTGACAGTTTCAGATAACCTATCAGGATTCATGCTAAAATCATAGCAATTATTTCACTTAATCGTCACGAATTACAACTGAAAAATTAACTGAGCGAACTATATGAAGTTTATTCTTAATGCAGAATAACGATCAAATAATTGCCATTATTCCAGCAAAGAAATTAGGGAACTGAACTGGTACGATGAGGAAGAATACCAAAAAATAATAAATATAAAATGGTGAAAATTAACAAAGCTTGTTAACAGTTACTGAAGCACTACACACCAGAGATAGTCATATAGCTCAGTTAAGCTAGAGAAAATTTAACCATACAACTCAAGCAAATTAGCGAAGACAATATCACAAGAAGAGTGTAATGGAAACGCAGCAAAAGCTCACACTATTTCTTTTATTTTGATAACGGTGGTGCCAAGGCCAACTTATGCGCACCTAGACTAATTTTACGGAGTACCTGTTACCTCCCCAATAACACCTCCCCAGTAAATAGGTACCAGGTAACTCGGCTTAGACAAATGGCACGAAATCACTTAATGTCTTCGGCTCCACTAGAATTTGAACTTGAGATCTTATGGTTCTTAATCCACTTCATTGACTAGCAAAAACTCACAAGATACAAACTATTTTTATAGATGAAAAAATACAAACTGAAAATAATCAAATTTTAAGAAAGCTTGTTACCGAAGCATTAAATCTGAAAGATATTCATTTACTAATTTCTAACTGTACTTAAATGCACCTGATTTTAATAGCTCCGTTAAGCTAAACAAATTCAACGATACAATTAGAGCAAATAAGCGAAGAACACATCACGCAAAGCGTGTAAACGAAATGCACTAGAAATTAGGAATCACCAAAACTCGTCATTTTATAGATGAAATTAAACACAAACTACAATGCATCAAATAATCAATCATCAATTTTAACGACATAACAAAGTACGAAAAACGAAAACAGTAAATGCAGTAAAAGATTACCGATCGGAAGGCAAAGCGAGAGATGAAGGCAATTTTGAATAGTTTGACCAAAATCCGTAAGAGAATTGCGGAGAAAAAACGAACAGACTAGGGCTCCGATTCAAGTGTGTGCGTTAAGCATTTGTGCAAATGGTGTGAGTGGAGAAGAAGAAGGAAGAAAAAACTAGTACCGTATATAAGGCCGGTTTCCAAAATCTCTCTGCACTGAAGAGTGAATCTGTAATATACTGTATATAGATAGAGATTAGAGAGAGACAGACTCTGAGTGTGTGTGTGTGTGTGTGTGTGAGAGAGAGAGAGAGAAGGGCGGGTGTGTGGACTATGGAGAGAAAACTACACGAAAATCCAAAAGGTACGGTTGACGCGGAGCAGCGCCAAGTCCAGTATTTCATTTTTCCTTTATAGTATTTTAAAGTAATAAATAAATTTGAGTTTTGTAGTGCATAATCTTCACTTTTTGTAGTTAGGTTTCTCTTTTATTGATTATGTAAAAGAAAAGATCATTTAAAAAATTATTAATTTTGTCTTTTTTTTCTTTTCCAAATACAATAAAAATGATAAATTAGTAATTATGTGCATTACTAATTTATAATACATAATATATATACATATAATTTTACCTACCTACACAGTGTATTTTTTCGGCGAAGGAGTGTCATTTAACACATCTTCCTAGGTGGCTCCGCCAGTTATTACCTCTGCTTATAAAAATTTATCAAAATATAAGTATAACCAATATAATATTAGAATTAAAAGAGAAGTATTATGACAATTTGACAGTCAAATATAAAATTATACTCTTAAAGGTCGTTTGGTAGGCTGTACTAAGTAAAATAATCCCTGTATAAAAATTTAATCCGTCCAATACAATATTTGGTTGCTCAATTCAATTTATGCATACCTAATACATGGATTACTTATACCTCATAGGAGGGCTTAGCTAATACCAAGAAAACCAAATGATTACTAATCTCTGCATTAACTACCTAAAATTACTAAATCGCCCCTCAAACCCTTTTCCTGAATTTCTTTATATACAGGAAGAAGAATATTCAAGGGTATAATTGTAAAGAAGATTTTGTACAGTTTTAAACCAAACACAAGCTTAGGTTATACATTGCATAGCTAATTTTTAATACAATAAACCAAATACTTGATAAAAAATAATCCCAGTACTATAATCCCTGCATTACTAATCCCTGCATTACTTGTGTTCGTACCAAACGAACCCTGAGTTATGATAAATTGAAATACAATACATCAGTATGAATACAAATGATTAGTATAGTTGACTATTAGTTTGAAATGAAGCGTAATTTATTGAAAGTAATCCTACAGATTATGCAAATTATATTTATTTAAGAAGTAATCGCAATCACACGCATCAGTTATTAATATTCATAAACATGAGAAACTAATTATTATTATTATTATTAAGGCTAATTTGTCAACGATCAAAATGAACACTTTTTTCTTTAAAATTTGTTCAAATATTTGCTCTAAATTAATTAAAAAGTCTTAATGCTCGTCACTTTCACGTGCAATGTTCTTTTTCAACCCCAGGATGTGATGAGTCGACATCGACGTGCCAAACAACTCCGTCGTGGATATGGTAACAAAAATCCAATTTTGAAATAATCCAAAGTACAGAATGACAGGATGAAAACTACTAGGGGAATTCCCAGTTTTACATCTTGCCGATGCTTTAAGTGCTTAAAATGAGCAGAGATTTTACAGACCCTCAAAGAATCTCAAATGGTCTTCAAATGTCTCCCCATGCCGGATTTTGGATATTGATCCATCTTCTTCCACCTACAAACAGCAGTATGCAATCCGAATTAAGTTTTCAAATAATTTGTACCAATAGAATCACATCAAAGATGATCGATGAATGCCATGGATGTGAAAATTACACGTCAAGGGAAACAATGCTGCTAATTCGATAACTTCAAGCAGCAACCCGATAAACCATGGCATAGTGCTTGCAATGAAAAGATTTTCAGAATGATTTAAGCTGAAGCAATCACTCAAAGTGAAATGAATCACAAGAGTTTTGACCTTCTTATCTTGTGTATATCATTAACAAAGTCCAGCCCAGCACCAAGTTAGTGTTGGACATTAGAAAAGAGCAGCTTCCTCCTTACATGAAAAGAAAGTTGCACTGGTTCTTTCCGAGCAACATTTATTAAAACCAAACCACTAGCATTTAAGGGACATTTTTCGCAGTCTTTAGGAAAGCAAAGGGCCGTGTAAGTTATAGATCTTGTCATTAGATTGCTTAGCCAGTAACCACAAGGTTATTCCTACTCCGGAGATGCTAGTCATATAGCAACCTTAACTCTCAATTCTTGACAATGAAATATACTAACTTAAGATCTAGGACTAAGTTAATTGTTGTGTAACCATGTACTCTTTACTTTGGGTACGACATGTTGACAGGAATACCAAGTTTTTTTCCATCATGACTAGGCTTGAACATAGATTAAGGAATGTAAAGTAACACCATAAAGAAATATTAGGAGCAGAACATCAATTTAATAACACGTTTAGACAATATACCCAATACTCAGGTGGTCGCATCTTGAGATTGTAGGTTGATGCCATACTCATGCAGTAAGCTCCTGCATCGTGAACTACCAGACCAGTGCCCTGAATTAAAATGTCATAGTTAGTATGACCATAAAGTGTAATAAAGAAATCCTCAAATGAGAGGCTTTGCGTTGTCCTTTTCTAATACACTATAAGAGCTCAAAACAAATTACCTTAGAAGGTGTGGGAAGTTCCCTGTCCTTTCCCAGGAAATCTGCAGACTCACATACAGGACCAACAACATCAAACCTAGAAATCGCAGCTTCTGCTGGTGGAGGGGAAACAAGCTCTATGTGCTGCAATCAAAGAATCATTTACTGAGCAACAGCACTGAGAAGATTATAAATCCATTGTATATGCATAGTTCGAATAAAGAGTGAGGTCCAAACTGTGTACTCATACAATGAGTATAATTACAAAAAGGTGGTAGCTACTTCACAAAGTTTACCGATATGAATGGCAACAAGAACCAAGCATAATCTCACCTGATAAGCATCATACAGACTTGGACGTATAAGCTCAGCCATGCTACCATCAATCACAATAAAGTTTTTGGTCCCGTTGGTTTTAACTCCAGTAACTCTGTTGACCAAGCAGCATGTATTTGCAATCAGTGATCTTCCGGGTTCAATAATGAGATTGAGGTTTCGTGAGAGGACCAACTCTCGCACCTGCGGTACACATGAAAGCGGCAAGTGTCAACTAAATCACAGGTGAGGCCCACAGTTTGAGCAGTAGCTTTAACTGTCACTACTACTAAGAACTGATATTGAGACAAATTACTCTACTGAAAACATCCGGGCAGATGTCATATGTCTTATATGAGGTAGAAACTTTACCGTATCAATAAGATCTCTAGGTGAAGGAAGGACAGCTCCAGAATGATAGTAATCAATACCTAAACCACCTCCAATGTTCAGGTAATCAATTTCAAATCCTTGGGATCGAATTTCGTCAATGTAGTTCACCATCAAGACAGCTGCATCTCGAAAAATGTCAACCTGGAAAAGACAACAAAAATTTTAGGTCAACAAAACATAGGGAGTAATGTCATCCAACATTGAGATATTACATTTTCTATAAGAAGAATATTATTTTCTAAATAATATATTATACAGAGCAGCATACTTTTAAAGAGGAAGTACAGAACCATTAAAGGATCAGTGTTGCCAAAGGCGAAAGCATTAAAAAGCGCTCCAGGTCTATTGGCGTTTTAAGTGCAAGGTGCAATTAAAGTGTGGTCTTTAGTTAAAAGATGCGCAACGAAGAAAAAGATTAGCATATATGTAATGCAAGAAAAAAGTAACAACTTCATTCATAATGATTTCCTTTAACATTAATATATCTTTTTCGCCAATCATATTTATTGTTTAGTATCGTTCTATTTAAGATAGAACTTATGGGCAATGAGGCGTACGCCTTAGTGCCTTGTCTACGCTGAACCGCAGCCTAAGTGAAGCAAAGTGCGCTGAGTTTCTCTGAGCTTTAGTGCTTAAGCATGCGTCAAATGAGCCTTTGACAACACTCTAAAGGATCAGCTACATATGGTATCCAGGGTGCAAGTTCGCCTAAAGAGAAACGTAACATAGGGCTCAACCAACCTATTACTTGTTAAATATGCAAATCGTACTTCCACGAACTGTAGATGGCAGAGAAATTTCAAGGAGGGTCTCTGATATGCAAATGGAATGACAGCCAAATTTTGCATTTTTCCCCTTCAAATATTTTTCTTATGCATTCAAGCCTTCAAAAAGTAAGAGAAAGAACAAGAGAGGCAAATGGGAGCTGGCGAGTATTAATGAATAAGTTGTAAATGAACTTAAATTTGAGTCCTATCTTATAGTGCTGAGTAGATGGCAACTAGGAAATACCAGCAACCAAATAAATGACACCCGATAAAGCATTAGAACTTAGAAGATAGGTCATGAGTAATATTTCCCATTGGTGCTACATCTAGCTACAGATACTAAACAACCCAGTCAATATACTATCAAAATACATAAGCGCAGGCAAAAAATGCCAATTGTAAAGGGTAGACCAATTCACGTTATAAATAATTAAATACAGAAAATCCTAATATTACCTTGGTGATAGTTGACCCAAGATGACAATGAGCTCCAACAAGTTTCAGTTCCTGAGGATGTGCCTTGACAGCATCTAGGAACCATTGCAGCTTCTCATTTCTGATGCCAAATTTGGAGCTCTTATTTCCAGTGGCAACATAAGGATGAACCTAACCCACTCAAGAAGTCAGTACAAGGAATGATTACCAGCATTGTAATTCATCAGCCAGTATGAAAATATTAGTGAATATTTGGCAACTTCAAAATCCAAATTTAGTGGGAGCAAATTTGTATTGATGTTGTAATCCTAGTTTGCCAAAACTTGAAACCCTCCTTTTCTGGATCAACTTCGATCTGAAAAGAGCATTAATCTAGCTTGAACTTGAACGAAGCAACTCGGAGCAAGTGAGAAATAAGGGGTCTGATTCGATAATTAAAGCCAGCAGATAAAAAGTGGCTATTGCACCTATTGTTTAAACCATCACTCTTTTTGGATACAATGAACTGGATTTGGCACATACCTGATTCTAGGGTTTGCAAGTTCTTGTGGCAAGATTACGTAATTGATTATTTGAAAAGTTCATATGAATAGGTTTATAAAAATAATTCACTAACAGGTATATTTGAAAATTTATTAGATGATAGCAGAATGTAACTCAAAATAAGAAGGAAAAGAAAACTAAGAGCAAGATCAACGAAGGCTCCTGAATGATGAACTGAAATATCATACACTCCTATTTAACTTCACTGTACCATTATGTAACAAAAGTATGAACCTGACCTTTTATCTGCTGCTGTCAAATAAACTAAACATCAAATTGAACAAAGAACAGAATATTCGAGGTTTTTGATTAGTCTAATTGTGAGTTTCATTCTTTAGATGTGAAAGACAACTTTATCTAAAGTAGCCTGATCATGATAGTAATATAATGTCTGACCAATCACCAAGGCACGGAGTGTTAATTGTAGTAGAATAAGGAGGTAATCACTTAAGGTTTCATATCCTGGCACGTGAATACCTGAGGATCCACGTCTGGATTAATCCTGAGTAGCACATTAACCTTCTTCCCAGAAATCCTTGCAGCTGCTACAATGTTATCCAAGTCAAATTCGCTGTCAATGTTAACAAACACACCTTCTTGGGCAGCTATTACGAGGTCCTCCAACAGCTTCCCATTTCCATTAAAAATACACCTATGCTAGAGAAATTGAGGAATCAGCTTCATACAATGTACGGAGAGTTACTTTTTTTTTTCATTCCCAAAAAAATGTAACAATGAGTGACTAAGTGAACAGAAATCCCATTAAACTAATATGCATTAAAGAAAAGAACAATTATAGGAAAAACAAAGAGGATAGATTTCAGTTTTTGCTCAAGTTCCTGTGCAAAGCCTTCCAAAGTTTTTGAAGTACATTACGTCGTTCTAGCTAAATAAAAGAAATAGAAGTCATGTTATCTGGGAGGAGATACTATCTGAACTCTAAACAAAGTTAAGTCACCGACTAACTATTTAAGAGATAACCTTTCATACAACGAAATAAGTCCCCGAAGTGCTTGAGCTGTAGGTTTGATATAAGGCCTAAAGAAGAGCAACAAATTCGAAGAGTTTGTGATAAAGGCATCACATTTGTAACTGAGTAAGCTAGAAAATTTTGTCCGCATATACATCAGTGTTCCTTCGAAAACAATTTCTTCTTGACTCACTAATGTAACCACAAGAAATTCTTTTTGATTTTCAAACAATATTGTGGGCATTAGGCTGATGCATAGGACAGATTTGTCTGAACTAGTATGGGCATAACATACATACACCTAGTACCAATTCAGCACCAGACAACTAGAAAATACCTGCTACCGCCAAGCAAAATACTAACAATTAACTACTGGTATAACATCTCATTCTCAAATCTTATACCAAGGTTCTTTTTTCTTTTTTTCCTTTTCCCTGATGACCATGTAGCACAGGTGTTGGGTGAACCTCCCAACTGAGTGTGTAGTTGCGCTCGAACCTATCTTACACCATAGTTTATTCAAACAACAAAAACTACCACTACTACGCCTTAGTCCTAATCAAGTTGGAGTCAGTTATATCATTCCTTATTGACCATGTTACTCCATTTACACTCACCTGAGTGTCTAGTTGGAACTCGAACCTATCCTATTTATTATAATGAAGGTGGTGTCCAAGCCAGATTCCACGCGGTACATGCTACCTCCCACCAACACAGGTACCGGATAGCTCTACCCACCAACCAAGCTTTATTCAAGGAAGCAAATTAAGTTTCCAAATGTGTCGCTAATTAATGAATATTAGAGGAATATTTATTGATATATATCACAAATTAACAAGCTTAGCAAGAAACGAAGATTCTGAACTACAGGGATATTACTTGGTAGGATCAAATCCAGTACGAAGAGCCGACTTGAGCTCATTCCCACTAACCAAAACAGCCCCACAACCAAGCCCCCTCAAATGTTCCAAAATCTTAAGATTATTATTAGCCTTAATAGCATAACCAATAATCGAATTCAAACCCTCTAAAGCAGCCTTATAAGCCTCAACATTCCTAGTAATTTGGGGCTTACTATACAAATAAAAAGGCCTTCTTTCTACAGTTTCCATAACATCTTGAACCTTAACACCTTCACAATACAAAAACCCATCTCCAGATTTCTTGAAACAGTGCTGAAATTTCTGAGTTTGGGGCTCAGATGTTGATACAGCTGCTCTTATGCTTAGAATTCTTGAAATGGGCTTTAATGGGGAAATGGGTTTGAAAAATGAGAGCTTTGGTGTTGGGTTTGAAGGGTATTTGAGAGATTTGTGAAGTGATGGAGAGTGAGAGACAAGGTGTGTAGCCGCCATTTTTGGAGCAAAAGATACAGACACAAGGCTTTTAGACTGCGAAATTGTTACAGATTATATGAGTCAACGGTGTCTAGGTTTAGAGGGAAATATTCTGCTTACGGTTTGAGTGAAGAAAACAGAAAAATGAAAATCATGATTCGGGATGACTCTCATAAAAAAATGTTTTTAAGTTGAAACATCATTTTCTTGATTATTTTTAAGCTTTGATTAGGTATAAAGCAGAAAACATATAACTAATTTTACAAAGCGAAGAATGCAACTGCATGGGTCGAATTCGATTGCTTGCACAGGCAATATCAGTTTCGAATTCGTACTGCTGGCGTCGATTGGAGTCACTGCTCGATAGGTCGAGATCGAGACATCGAGAGGTGAAGGCCAAGACAGGATGCCATCGGAACGGAGCTCGAAGCCAAGGCGCCCGAGACGAGATCGTTGAGGCCGATTAAGGTAAAACACCTTGGGATAAAATTATCAGATTTGCGTAACTGAAGGATCAGAAATCCGGTGATACGTAAATATCTCGACGGGAATTACAGCAAAAATCAGTAAAGACGTTGAAGCCATTAATTTTAGGATATTTTACCTTGTAGATAGGTTTTTTACCTTGTATAAAACTCATTCCCCTCCCGAGCAGCACAATTGTAAAAGGCAGGATACAAAGAACGATCAATATACACAAAAGTGCAGTCTATTCTAGTTATTTTCTCGATCAATCTGCTTCATATTTTATTTTAGAGGATTCTGCCACAGCTACTCAATATTGGTGGTTTGCTTTCTTTCTTATTTACTGAATTTAGCCTTTACTTTCGTTCATTCTTTATTTGTATCAAATCAAATCACGTTATCACGTGTCCTTAAAATCACATATAAATTTAATTGTTATCCGTAGCCAAAAATAAACAACAACACTTTTTTAGTAGTAAATAGAGTGGAATTGATGTTAATACGTTGCTTAAAACAAGTAATATGAAGTAAAAGCTGTAATATTTGTAAAGAAAATTAGTTATGTTTACTAGGGAAGGAAGTAAAAATATTTCCTCTTTTACTAAATAAGAATTATTTTGAGAATTTCAATTATCAAAGTAATCAACATCAGAAAATTATAAGTACAAAAAGTATTTTTCAGGAAAACTCTTTCTATCCTACCAAAACACAAAACCGTAAAATTTTCTATTTCTTTCAACTTCTAGAAATGTACGTGTTCAATGAGAAAATAAGTTTCTATATTATTTTTTTGGAGGATGATGTTACAAGTGCAAAATAATCATGTCAAAGTAGCAACGGATCCAGGATTTTAAGATCATGGGTGTTCACTTCCTTTAATATAAAGTTGCTATCAACCACATAGTATAAGTGCACAATTATTCGGATGCAACAGAGAAAAAAATTAATAAGAAAACTATGGTTATCAAAAAAATAACTTCTAGTCCCAAATCAAGTAGGAATCGAACTCACGCCTCCAGTTTCAAACACGCCTTTACTTCAATCTCAACACCACAACACTCATTAATCTTTTTGGTTCCTGGGTGCTTCGTAGCATCTTATATCAGTTTTCTTATACTTTTTATATAACTATACACAATTTATGTGAAGGTCAATGGGTGCTAAAGCACCTAAAAATTGTACGTAGATCCGCCACCGTGTCAAAGCCAATTGAACATCGCTATATCGCGACATTCTTATGTGTGTGTGTGTGTGTGTGTATATATATATATATATATATTATTTTTTTTAAATATTTTTTGTGGTTTATGTATATATGTTGTTTCAACTTCTAAATGGTAATTTTCAGTTCTGTAGATTACAATTCTCTAGGAGCTGTTATCCATTTTGGGAGGGAGGAGCAACAAATTGGTGCACAAAATATAGAAAGAGTCTACACAATTATATCTAAATTTAATGTCTTAGGTGAATTTTAAGGATTTAAGATATTCCGTGAATTAGTCGAGGTGTACATATTTCTACGTACTTATTTTTCATTTTCCCAACCTTTATTTTGCATATTTCTACATAATTTCTCGTATTTTATTTCTTTCTTAATTATTTTTTTTATTTTTATTACACTTAGCTATGTTATTATTCTAAATTTTCTAGAAAAATTATACCTCGTAATCTTAGAAAGAATAAGTCATTCATAAACTTGACTTATAATGAGTGACGTCGTTTAAAGTTAAACTTTATTATTGGATGAGGCTATATGCAAACTTAACTATGTTAAAATATTAGATTACTTTTTAATATTTAAATAATATTCTCATTTTCTGTTTTATTTTTTGTGATTCCATGTAGTTGCTCATATTTTTTTTCTTCGTTTAGCATAATTATTTTATTATTATAGTTTTGAAACTACTTCTCCTAGTATTATAAGAAACAATAAATCATTAATAAACTTAACATATAATAAGTGATGTCATCAAAGTAGAATCTTGTCGTTGGATGAGGCTATAGATTTACGTTTTTCTTTTCTTTTGAATCATATTTACTTAAATTATGTCGTGAAACTTATTTTATGTTATGTTATAATTTTACATAAGAGTATTATGTTAATTTTTTTTTGAATTTTGAATTTTTGTTATATTTTCGCTTCTATTTTATTTGATTTAGTAGTATTCACTTATTAATTTAGATGGCATGCGATTCATTTTTCAGTTAGACTTGATAGATTATTTTTTCGTAAAATATTTGAGTAATATTATGGCATTATATTTATAAATATTAATCATTTTATCAAGCACGCAATCCATGATGTTCTTACAATATATGTACTTTTAATTTTTATAATTGATAAAAGTAAAATGTTAGTAATTTGAAATATATATTATATATATTAATTATTTTCACAATATTAATTATAAATATATGATTAGTAATTAATATACATTCAGGAAACAATATCTATCTTAAATGTCAAATTTAATATATTATATGTTAAATCTTAAATTTTAATTTTTAATAATTACTACTTTAATAATTACATTAATTCCAATTATACGGTGACTTTACCGTTAAAGTATTTGCGCAACAGCGCAAGATTGGGATGAGCAACACTACGAAATGAACTTTTTAGAAGTTGACCGATTCCAACTGCCAATTCATTTTTGTATTAAGAGAAGAGACTTTTACTCTTCGAAAGTAACAGTGTTAGAAATGATGGAAATAACTTTCTAGAGGTGAACTGTTTAACGAGTCGTTTGGTAGGTTGTATTAAGTAAAATAATTCATGTATAAAAATTTAATTCGTTCAATCTAATGTTTGGTTGCTCAATTCAATTTATGCATACTTAATATATGGATTACTTATACTTCATAGGAGAGCTTAGCTAATACCAAGGAAACCAAGGGATTACTAATTCCTGCATTAACTATACCTGAATAAGATCCTAAAATTACTAAACCGCCCCTCAAACCGTTTTCCTAAATTTCTTTATACACAGAAAGAAGAATATTCAAGGGTATAATTGTAAAGAAGATTTTGTACAGTTTTAAACCAAACACAAGCTTAGATTATACATTGCATAGCTAATTTTTAATATAATGAACCAAACACTTGATAAAAAATAATTCCAGCACTACAGTCCCTGCATTATTAATACCTACATTACTAATCCCTGCATTACTTGTGTTCGTACCAAACGAACCCTAATTCATACCATACGACCCCTAAATGGAAAATAATAGAACAAGTAATTGCCTGATCAAGATGTGTTGTACGGTATGGTCACCAAATAGAGTCAACTCCTTTCTCTTTCACATCCAGTCCTCTGTTTTAGATTTAAAACTTCTTCTTCTAATATTTCCCTTTTGTAACTATTATAATAATATACAATTAATGATAATTATCTCTCCCTTTGCCAACAATTTGCAAGCTTGCAAAACCTCTTAGTGGAGCAGCATAATGTTAGATTCATGGACAATTGACTTGAGGTGATCTAAGCTTGATAATTGTGGTTTTCTAATGCCTAACTACGTCGGATTGATTACTATCCCGAGGACTCCGCTTCGATATCAATATGATAAAATTCATTGGTGAAGATATTAAAATTAGCCGTTTAACTAATTTGAGTATTTTATCGAACAAAATGGAAACAACCAACGTCCTCCTTTAGCCCCCCATATGCATTTATACCATTCTCTCAATAATTCTCAATCTAACAATGCATTATGAATTTCAATCATTTTGTTCACATGTAAAGTTTGGAATAATGGAAAATTTAATACTATAAACTCCAAGTTTATCCTCACATGAACCAAATGTAACATAATAGAGACATGATAATTCATAATAGGTCCCATTCTTCTACTGTTTTTCGGAAGTCGATGACTATTCATAACTATTACCTTGACACTAAAGAAGAGTTCGACCCAATGCTTTATTTCTGCCCTAATTGATCCTGATTCGACATTAGAAGTATATTATTTTTCCCCAATAACCGAATACTTTTGTCTGTAAATACTGCATATTTGATTCCATCAATAAATCGATTTTCTTCCTTATGAGTTAAAGTCTCAATAAGAATGCTAGTTCTTACTGTTCATTATGATATGAATATACCACATCAATTCGTTATGTATATGGATGATGAGATTCCAGTGATACAGAGCCAATTCCAATGAACTTATTAGAGGGTTCCATCGGCGTGCATCCAGTATAAGCATTATTAAAACATTTTGAGAAGTTTTACGAGTCTAGTAAAAATTAAGACAATGACATTAAAATTAAAAAAGATGTTAGTTGTATGCTGTACCTATAATATGAACATAGTAGTGGTTTCGCACTAAGCTTATAAAACAGGAAGAAGTAAAGAGCAAAGCTGTATCTTTGACTAGTGTGAAGACCTCGTCAAATCCAGAAATTTTAACATGGGCGGATCCACATTCAATAGAGTGAGTGCCGAAGAACCCATTATTTAAGGGTCCGAAACTGATATATTTTATATGAAATTCTTGAAAATTTTAAACTAGCAGTAATATTTGCCTAATTCTCTATCCAAATCACCATGTTAAATTCTATCTTTAGAACCAGAATATTAATGATAGGATTCGGCGCATTTATGTTAGAAAAATAGAAATAATTTAAGAAATATTAGCGCTTGTCCATTAGCTAAGTTATTGGGACACCAATACTTTCGGAGACTGACTATTAATTAGATGTTATATAACACAACTCCTTTCCTGTTTTCTCAAATGTCCCTGCCACTCATGTCACTGGTAATAATAATCATCTCCGTTCTCTTCTTCATTTTCTTCTCCCTTTCTTGGCTTTTAGAAAACTTACAATTTCCCTTCAGTTTTTTCTTGTATGTTACACCATCAATATTGACCTTACTTCCTTATTTCTTGGAATTCATAGTTTTATCAATTGAGTTGTCCCACGTGTCGGTGGTATTTGGTCTCCTTATATGGTTTTGTACAATTCTCATCTCATAAACTAGCTTTTGGGTTTGAGTTTCCATTTATCATGGTATCGGAGCCCATCTCAATTATTATTACCGATGTTGGGTTGTCCACACTCCAGCACGCAGGCCTCGGCGTGAGGGCTTGTGTTGAGTTTTCCCACATCGGTGGGATTTGAGGTTTTGGTCTCTTGGACAATACTCGTCTCATAAGCTAGCTTTTGGGTTGAGTTAGGCCCAAGGTCCATTTATCATTATGGTTTATAATCTCAAGGTTCTCATTGTTGAATATATTATACTTTTGAAATGTGAAATCGTAGTAATTTTAAAATATGTAAATCGATGTTTTGTGTTGAAAATATTGAATTTAGTTGAGCGCATTGAATATAGTTGCATCACACGATTGTATTGAATTTAGTCATGTTTGTTTCTCTCTTTATATTTTTCTTTGCATTTTAGACTACTTATATTGTTGAATTTACATATGTTTTGAATATGAACGAAATCTTTGTTTCAGTGATCAACTGCTTATTTCTGCTGGTGATTTTGAAATATATTTTTATTCTGACTTCGTTTTCTCTTTTTTTTTTTTTTTTTTTTAATTACTTAAAAAGGTGTAGGAAGATTAATACTCCAATTGTGACAAAATTTTGACGATCATCTCCCTGTGCTCAGACAGCTAACTTAATTCAATCATGAGTGACAACAAATCAGGACCTCTTGAAAGACCCCACAGGCCAAGTAAGTTTTTAATTAACCGTGTGCTGCATTTAATTTGTAATCTTAATCTTGACACAAAAGATTGGTGTTTTATCCATCTTCATGTTCTTTGTTAGTTATGTACTTGAAGCATTTGTTCTTTTTCTTAAACAACTATGGTATTTGGGCCAACTTGCACGCCTGGATTATTATACCAGATTTATGTTATCTTCCACCGGCACATGCAGTAGAGGAGCCAAAAATTATAACAAAGGGATTCAAAAATGTAAAAAGACCACCTGATTTTCCTATAACCTAAAACAAATTTTTGAATCACCTTTGTCACTGCACTATAATCTTCCCTTATGCAAAGGAAATTCAACAATTTATGCATACGCAAACAATATCGTGTTTTCCCTATTTACATTGTATAATTTTCGATGAAGCGGGTTCAATTGCCCCCTTGTGTCCACCTAGCTCCGCCTTTGAGCTGATAGAGGCGGAGCCAAGATTTTAAGTTTATGGTTTCGGGATTCTTATTCTTTTAAGTTACTGGTTCTAAATTAATAATTTATATATATTTAATAAAAAATTTGAGACAAATATATGGTTTGAACCAAAGCTATTGGATTCAGCCGAACCTGTAACAGGTACTCTTGCTCCGCCATTGAGCACCGGTAGTTTGGGTAACTTTTCCCACCACGGCATCCTTGATCCTGTCATATGTTTTTTTCCCATAATATGCAAAAGTTCCACATGTTTTAACCCCAGTTTGTTTGTTGTTAGTCTATGTCTTGCATATCAGTTATCTGCTGTAAAAGCTGTGTCAACTTGAGTTCTAAGCCAACACATGCATATGCATGTGTTTAATTTCTTATTTGACAGGTCTAGAAAAGATTGACATGGACGAGGATGAGAGGAAGACTAGGCTTGGGTCAATCAAGAAAGCGGCAATTAATGCCTCCGCCAAGTTCAGGAATTCTCTAACAAAGAGGGGCCGCAGACACAGCAGAGTCATGTCTGTTGGTTTTGAGGATGAACATGATGCCGAGGAATTAAAGGCAGTTGATGCTTTCCGTCAAGCACTTATCCTTGACGAATTACTTCCTGCAAAACATGATGATTATCATTTGATGCTAAGGTAACCAAATATCCTCATTTCCTTATGTACTTGATAGAAATATACCTTTGTTTTTTCATGCTAAGGGGATGTCTTGTATAGAGAAAATGGGTAAAATAATATCCTACTTCTATACAAAAAATCTATATTTTCTGTCCCTATGTTATACCTTGGTCATTCATGCCCTTGTAGTTAGCAAATCGTCTCGTATCTGGCCTTGACCCAACTGGAGCTCCCACTGCAGTATAACGGAGGATAAAAACCGCATTTTGATATGTGGATCCACCCAATCCATGCTGGAACTATGTCTAAGTTATAGAAAAATACAAGACGATTTGCTAACAATAAGGAATGGCCCTCAAGTCTTAACGAAGGGTAAAACTAAAATATTTCCTAGAGGGATAAATTTGGACTTTTTCTCGAAATATAATTCATGACAAGTTTCATTGTGAATGTTGACACAGGTTCTTAAAGGCTAGAAAATTCGATATTGAGAAAACAAAGCAGATGTGGGCTGATATGCTTCAGTGGAGGAGGGAATTTGGTGCAGACACCATAATGGAGGTATTTTGGAAATTGCTAGTGAAAAATTTGTTGGAAAAACTATATGAATTCTCACATTTTTAGGAACTGGTCACATCTTTATTAGGACTTTGACTTCAAGGAAAAGGAAGAAGTCCTAAAATACTATCCACAAGGGCATCATGGAGTTGACAAGGAAGGCAGACCAGTTTACATTGAAAGAATTGGTCAAGTAGATTCTGTCAAACTTTTGCAAGCCACGACATTGGAACGCTACCTCAAGTACCACGTACAGGAGTTCGAGAGGACCATTAATGAGAAAATGCCAGCCTGCTCACTTGCAGCCAAAAGACACATTGACACAAGCACAACCATTCTGGATGTCCAAGGAGTGGTATGATTGGATCTCAAAACCTAGTTAGTGTGATTTAATCTGTTATATCAGATAATGTACCTTATTTTTTGGATTGCTAATTTAATAGACGCTAACGCCTTAGGGACTTAAAAACTTCAACAAGTCAGCAAGGGATCTCATTCAACGCCTCCAGGCTATTGACGGCAACAATTATCCTGAGGTACTTCCCTTTCACTAAGCTTAAGCCCTGCATAACAGCCATTCATATATTAAGAAGAGTTTTTTAAGTCCTGTTGTTTAATTGAATCATTTATTCGCTTTGTAGAGTTTGTGCCGCATGTACATCATCAATGCTGGTTCTGGATTCAGGCTCTTGTGGAACTCTGTCAAGTCGTTCCTTGACCCAAAGACCACTCAAAAGATCCATGTAAGTCCATAATCAGCTTAACTTCCAAGTACTGTTTCTGTCAATTTCATTAGAATAACAGAAGTATCATTCTTTTTCTTTTTAGGTTCTAGGCAATAAATACCAAAGCAAATTGCTTGAAGTAATTGATGCCAGGTAACTCTAGTAGTATTTAATTACTCTGTAAAAATAACAACAACAACATACCCAGTATAATCCCACAAGTGGAGTCTGGGGAGGGTAGTGCGTAAGCAAACCTTACCCCTATAATCCCACACGTGGGGTTTGGGGAGGGTAGTGTATATGCGGACCTTACCCATACCTGGAGAGGTAGAGAAGGCTGTTTCCGATAGACCCTTGGCTCAACATAAGGTGGAAAAGAAGAAAAGGAAAAATGAAGCAGAAGAAAGAGGGGGGAGAAAGAAAGACGGGGGAGACAAAAGACGATAAGGAAAAAGAGGAGAATTTAATTCTTTTTACTTAAGGTGAAATTGTGCATTGCTGATTAGATTATCGCGTAGAGCCTAATTTTGATTTGCTTGCACTGTGTTTTACCAGCGAATTACCAGAGTTCTTAGGTGGTACATGTACTTGTGCTGACAAAGGAGGATGCATGCTTTCTGATAAAGGCCCGTGGAATGATCCAGAAATAATGAAGGTAACTTTCAACCTTGTAATTTTAATAAGTTATCTGTCGAATGACAGCACATTATCGTTCAGTAGTATCACTTTCCATTGACATGCCTGAGATCTGTGAATGATTTGATGTCAGATGGTTCGCAATGGTGAGCATAAATGCTGCTCACACAAAATTGTGGTCTCATTTGATGAGAAGACTATCCCAGAGGATGACAATGCTAACACCAAGGTGTGTATGCTCTCATGTCTGCTGTTTTTATATCAGTTACTTTTATTGCCCATATAATTATGAATTGATTAAATATATTTGCAGAATGTAAAGAAGAACATTTCCTTTAAAAAGGGAACTGACTCTCCCAGCGTTCAAAAGGATAATATGGCATATGGCCAGCTTTCCCCTGTCCGTGAGGAAGTAAGTTGCTGCTTCATCCATAATATTTGGGACTAAAAAGTAAACTTAATGCAAATTTAGTTTTCGCCTAAATATCTGCTTTCTTTTGAGGAAAAAGTGGGACAGGAAAAGTTGGAAGAGTAGTTCTTTTAGTTTCTTCACTTCTCTAATACTTCTATGGGTTTCTTATTCTAACACCAATGATTCATCCTCAACTATACCCTAAACCGAATTCTATGTTTTTGTTTTACTTTTCAGTTTGATATCCCTATTGTGGACAAGGCTGTTGATGCAACTTGGCATAAAGTTGTAAAAGCTAACAACTTTGCCAATTCTAGAGGTACAATATTCACCCATTATTAAGTGTTTCACATTGGTTGAGGGGAATGTGTTGTTGGTTTTATATGGTCTTGAGCAATCTTTATCGAATATGATAGCTTTTGTGATTGAGTTCTTCCCAAGGTTCATTTTCTTAACATAGTATTAGAGTTAGGTCCATCTCAATTCTTGGTTTACCCAATGTTAGACCCCATGTTATGTTGTTCACGCTCCAAATGTCCCGGGGCATGCAGGGAGTATCAAATCTTTTAGATTTCTTCAACATTCAGTTTGCAGATCTGTTTTCCGGAGGTCTACAGCCAGTGGCATAGCTAGTTATTCCTTACATAGTGACCAAACTGATTACTGGACTATGAAAATATTAGTAGGCGCCCCTGAAGCTGTTCCTGTAATAGGATCACCTTTGGTCGAATTACTGCATGGAAGCGCTAGTGTGGGCCAATTTGCTTTGACTCATGTGTACAGCTTACATGCTATTGCATTGTTGCTTTTAAATATTGTCATTAAGCGTCTACATTGGTTGAGAAAATGAGTTTCTGTCTCCTTATTTGGTATTCGGCATCTTCACCTTATGAGCTAACTTTTGAGGTTGAGTTAGACGTAATATCCATTTCCGTTACACTTTCATTCCATAGCTGCTGTTTTGCTGATTCAAATAACCAGCTTTTTCATTTTGCTCATTCTTCTGCAACATTAACTTGTATTCCTCTGTTGATCAACAGATTTCTTCCCTGTGCACGATACTTGCAAGTCGCCCGAAGGATTTAGCAACCCCGTATTCAGTGGAGTGATGACTTTAGTCATGGGCATCGTGACACTGGTTCGGATGACTAAGAACATGCCGAGAAAGCTTACAGATGCTACCCTCTTGGCTGGTTCTTTGTGTAGTGCTGAAGTTATTAAAGGACAGCCTCAGTTAAATGGACATGTCATCTCCACAAAAGATTATATTAGCATGATGAAACGCATGGAAGAGCTTGAGGATAAAGTCATTACTCTTAGCCATAAACCTTCTTCTTTACCACCTGAGAAAGAGGAAATGCTTAACAATGCCATGAATCGGGTTGATACTTTGGAGCAAGAGCTTTCTGCTACCAAGAAGGTATTTTTTCTTTACAACGTCCAGTCTATATTATCCGTCTTTAATGTTTCTGCACAACCCTTAAAATGACATTTTAATAGACTTAATTATAAGAGTATTTGTCTAAACTATCTGTATCTCTCCTTAAACATCTTAGGTAATGACATTTGACTTCATATTGTTTCTCTAAAACGTCAAATGTTTTGAAACAATCCTACCTTCCAAAAACGGCTAATATTTGGGACCAGATGATGTGATAGTCCAATAAGATTTGAGTAAGAGTGTTAATATATTTTACGTTGAACTGGCAGGCTCTTGAAGAAGCTCTTGTTCGTCAACAAGAGCTCATATCCGCCCTTGAGAAGAAAAAGAAGAAAAAGAAGAAGTTCTTTGTTTTCTAAGCGCAAAAGCTTGAAACAAATTGGAACTATTATAGGTTTGTTTGAATTTCTTTAGATAGATGCAGAGATGGTGATTTTTTGCCCAAGAAAGGCTGTCTAAATGATCTCAAATATTTGTAAAATTAACTCTGTAACACTTGAATATTTTTTTACATTACCTGCGAGATTTACATTCACCCATATATCCTATGGAGCTCTAATTGTAAATGCCGTATATTATGGCACATTACGTATACATCGGCTTGTATTTTCTGTAAATAAAAATGAAAGCAGTTTGCTATTTGCTTTTGTTCAAATTACAGTAGCTATTTTACATGGAGCAAAACTTTTCACCACACACATTAGATTGTTCTGTTCTTTTTATTCTTGGTAAGATTTGGAGATAAAGCTTTACCTACCCACTAAATCAAGAACGATTTTGTACTTAAGGTACAAAGATGAATTATTGAGAAGGTTGACAAATTTACTGGTGCAAATACTAGGACCAATTTAGTCACGTTTTCATGTTCCAATTGAACACTGTCCATTTTTTATTATTCTCAAAGGAGGTCGGACGGGAAGTGGTGTTTCCAGTGGCGGACCGTCGATGTGAGCTCTTGGGGAAGATCAGCCTGTTATCCCCGGAGTAAAACAAACGCGCTACCAAGCTGCGCCACATCCCTTCAATTGTTCATATGAATCATTATTTGCCTTTCTTTTATTCTTTTACCGTCGACCTCTTCTACTCTATTATTCCTTATTTTGTTTGCTTGTTCTTTTAGCTTCATTGTTTCTCTTCAATCACCTAGATGGAGAAATGTTCCATTGCTCAAGTATTTCGGCACTAAAAATCGCTACCCGCAGAAAGTTTGGGCGTTCTACTTTGAATACAGCACAAGCAGTGATTGTTGAATTAAAACACTTTCAAATGTTACTTCAGTATGTCAAAAACAAACTCACAACAAACTTTCAAAAAATATAACTTTTCACATGATGAGAAATTGTGCACCTCATTTTGCAAATGTAACAGAGGGTCCGAAAAAGAAAAAAAGGAAGCACTCGACGAATACTGCGAGTACTGCCAACACATACATTACAAATATGTATCTCATTTGGATACCACAGTTGAAAATCCAAGATCAACGTCCCCAGGCATCTTCATCTTAAAAGCAAAACTTCTTTTTCTGCAGAAAAAGGCATTGTGGATGCAAATCAGCACCAAAGCGCAAATTGTAATGCACACCAACTTAATACAAAGAGGAAAGTGCATACGCGTTTCTAATTCAATATGTTTTTCCTTATTAGTTTTTCTCTCAGCAAGTAAAAAGATTTGCACTTCAAATTTTAATTAGGCCAAGTCCTAGTCTGATGTTTGTTCAAATACCATGCTATAACAGGAACTCACCCGGAACTTGGCAGCTTCTTGACCGTCAATGTAAGCAAGAAGTTCCTCTTGCCTCATCAAAGCCTCATGTAATGCCTGTTCAACCAGAAACAAGCAGGGAAGGAGTTATCGACTCAAGAACCAAGAAAAAGATGGTTGTGATACAGAACAAGAAAAGCTATTACTTTCAGCAAAACATCACTACATCTAATAAAATGCTTACGCCGGCATTTGCACCCATCAAAATAAAATCTATCTCACCATGGCAAAGTAAAACCAACCACCTCAAGCCCTTTTTTACCTCTCCTTATGTACAATTCTTTTAGGGATTTACAAAACAGTACAACGTGTCTGGTACAACCAACTGCCACAACAATATTTCAAACTATAAACTAAATTAATTAGACCATACATTAATGAGTCCATATGTAAGCAGAACTGCCAGATGAACAATCATAGAAACAGAAAAAATGCACATTAAAATGCAGGTTCTGGACGGAGCAATGACTGTAGGTTTCCTTGCTTATTTTAGAGGAACTTCATAAATCGCTTACCTTCTTGGTTGCTATTAACTCAGCTTCTAGGGCATCCACTCGGCAAACTGCTGCATTTAGCAATTCCTCTTTCTCATAAGGCATCTCAGATGGCTTTTCTTGAAGCGTATTTACTTTGTCTTCAAGTTCACCCAATCTCTTGAGAACAACGGAGAGCAGTTGAGCTTCTGTAAAAGCTGGAGTAGGTGAAGGGGGCCGAAACTCCTCTTTAGCGCTAGCATCAAAAGTAAATTCTTGACCAGCTTGCTCTTCAACAGTCGATGAATCTTGTAATTTCTTGGTTACATGGCATGTAACTGAGCGGAAAAGCATCAACACCGTCATGAAGAAGGCCATAAAAAGTCCTATAACTCGAGCACGAAGACCTTCTACAGGTTTTTGAGAGTCTGCTGGTGGAAGCATCGCTGAAAAGGTTAACAAGATGGCACCATGTGATTATAAATTAAACAGATTTATGAGACTACTGTTGTACTAGCGCAACAGCCAGCCTAATATGTCCACGTTAACCATGTAATAGTAGTCCAGGTCAAACAGAAAGTACTGGTTGCATGACAGCAACGTGCCAGGCAAAAGTTGAACAAACAAGAAAATATTCACATTTTATATTTTCATGAAAAGAAAACATTTACATTTTGTTTTTTCGTGAAAAGAAAATATTCACATTGTGCAAGCGTTTAAAGCCTGGATAGTGCATGCAACTTGAAGAAACAAATTAGTATGATTAATATTCAAAGTCGTGACATAAAAACTTCATTAGATGAAAGAGGAGAAAAATGTAAGGAAAATATCAACATCATAACTGCATAAATATAAGCAATCGTGTGTGCACACACATGTACACCAAACAGTGAGCTAGCTTTTCTTTTATCTTTTTCCTTGATTAGGTGCAAAAATAAAAAATTTACCACTTGAATAAACTACATGAATTCAGAGATATTTATGCTCCCCCCCCCCCCCCCCCCCCCCC
>MCJB01005147.1:7524-31880 GCA_002018475.1 Nicotiana obtusifolia
TGGGTTTTGTTCCCATAGCCTAATGTAACGTAATAATTATGAATTTGAATATATTCGATGCACGAGGAGGCCAATTCAAAGGGCAAGGGCGTCGCGGGCTAAGGATTTAGCCGATTTCGAGGTGATTAATGATAGTAAATAATGCTATGAGGGTTTGAAAGCCCGGATTGTACCTAGTAGTGCTTTAATGAAGTGAGGCACACGTTCAATGACGAGCGTGGGATCGTTTACCACTGGGGATTGTGACGTGGTCCGTCCCGATTAATGATTTTTACTACATAACTGTTTGAAATTGATTTAATAATGTATTGATTTGGGCTTTTAGCCGAATTTGGGCTTTGTGCCGGTTATGTAAACCCTTCAGGGGTAATTTATTACTGTTTGTTTATTGAAATCATATTTGGGGCTTCACGCCAGTTATGTAAACCCTTCAGGGGTATTTAAATTGCTTTGAATCATTATTTGAACTTGGTTTTGGGAAACTAAATGATGTTTTCAAATGATTGTTATATATGGATCGGGTGGCACGCCGCCACGAGATATGAAATAGCGCTTGGGCCGCTAAAGCCCCTTCCGGACGTCTGAACCACCCACAGTGAGCGCAGGATACCCATCATGATGACCCAGTTGGTAACAATGACAACTGTAGGTCACGGTTGGTAACAATGACAACCGATAATGAAAGATAGTACAGTTGGTAACAATGACAACTGTAGGTTACAGTTGGTAACAATGACAACTGATAACCGGAGATGGGTTGATAATATAGTTGGTAACAATGACAACTGTAGGGTTACGGTTGGTAACAATGACAACTGGTATTCGGATTTTGAAAAGGTTTTACTGTTGTAAATGATGTTAAGCCCGAGGGGCATGTATTTGAAAGGAGTTTCTACCTGACTTTACACATGGTTACCATTTTAATGATGTTTTTTTGTGCATTATGTGATTTCTTACCTTCAGTCTTTATTTACATTTATTACTCACTGAGTTGGAAGTACTCACTTTACTCCCTGCACCATGTGTGCAGATTCAGGCGTTAGCGGTCCCGCTCCGAGGTACTGACTATTACTGCTGATACGGAGCTTCAGAGATTACGAGGTAGCTGCTTGCGTCCGCAGCCCCGTAACTCTTTTCTTTTGCTGTCTTTACTTCTCTCAAACCATTGTACTTAAAATATTGTAATAGTTATATTATCATTAGGCCTTCTTTAGTGGCTCATGACTTTGGGACACCCCGATCTGAGGGCTGTAGTCGGGATGGTATTTTATATATATATATATACTCTGACTGATTTTGTTATTAATCTGTTATTGTTTTAAAATGCGTGATTTAACTGTTTAAGCATAGTTGGATTGGTTTGGCTTGCCTTGTCCCCACGAAAGGCGCCATCACGACCGGGATGGGATTTTGGGTCGTGACACAAGCCTAAGTGATTTCAAGTACTTCAAAGCAATTCTAGTGCCGAGAAACCCAAAGTGCTTGCTAGTTTCTCTTCCTTGTTCTTGTGGCTGCATTGGAAGGATACTTTATGGTTAAATAATATAAAATTAGAGTTGTTCTATATATTTGACTGTCAGTAACCTCTTACTCTACATGTATTTAAGCTTGTATGAGTTATGGCTAGCTCGTATGATTGAAAACCCGTAAGATAAAGGTCGGAAATCGTAGTTTTGTTGTCGTTGTGTGTTGAATTTTTTTTCAAGCCCCCTTATGGTATTTTATGGATAGAAATTCATGAAATAAACTAAGTATGTTGTGGTTGCTGTTTTTCACATGTTTTGGAAGGAAACGAGGTTTCAATCCATAGTTTTGTTAATCGTAAATCGAGCTTTTCGCTCGTTGTAAAATTGCTTGAGTTGTTGGAATTGTTCTTACATTATCGAGGGGCTGAATGGATGGGATTAGTTATTCATATTGTTGAATTTGTTGTTTGGTGTTGTTTTGAAATCGGGTAAGTAAGAAAATATATGGGAAGTGCTGCTCAATTTTCTATAAGAGAGCTACTACCTTAGAAATATGTTTTAAGTTCGTCCATGGCATTAACCATAGGTTCTGTTGTCTTGGTGTAGATTGAAGTGCTAAGGGAAGTTATGCGATGAGTCATTAAGTAAATGACAAAGGTATATGAGGCTACCCTTTCTTTCTTTTTCACGACTCCGATTATACATAATGTAAGAGAACGAGCTTCCAAAGATACTCCACTCTCAAAAGCTAGCAGTGCTTACATTGTTTCCCTTCTTATGGAGCTATTGATGCTGATGTTGATTCTTTTATTCTTATGTTATCAAATGTCGTTGGTTTATCCTGATTCTTATAAGATTCATGATGACGAGTTAGCTCTAACTACGTATTCGGATGTTACCGACCTTACATCACTCCGAAAGGTTTAAAATGTGATTTCATGAGCCCAACATATTATATATATATATATATATATATATATATATATATATATATATATATATATATATATATATATTACTCTACCTAGCCAAGCACTTATTGTGCAATCACTGATCAATTGGGTTTTACCCAGCTCCACATTGTCGGGTACGATTCTACCAAACCTTATGATGGTCGGGTACGTTTTTACCGAGCCTGTTACAGCTGGGTATGGTATAATGATGATGCCCATAGAGGCGTATGTCTTTATTAATATTATATATATGTTTCATGCATTGCATACAAGTCGCCCTCATAGGCATTCAAATGTTACATGTATGTATCTCCTTTATCCCTCTTTTCATTGATGTTCTTGTTTATGCTTCCCTAGCTTACATAATTCAATAATTTATTTGTATTGACGTCTTTATTTTGCGGACGTTGTATGTCATGCTGCAGGTTCAGATAGACAGGTTGACGATCCTCCTTAGTAGGTTATCAGCTCAGCGGAAGATGTTAGTGCACTCCACTTGCTTCGGAATTGCCCTTGAGTCGATATGGTTATATATACGTTCACGGGTATGGTGCGGTCCTTACCCGACCGTATGATGTTTATGTAACCCTTAGAGGCTTGTAGACAGATGTGATGTGTATTGATGGTCATGGCGGCTTTGTAGGCACTCATGTTTATAAGCTTGTATATCATTTTGAGTCATCCTTTGTCGAGTTTTCTCTTATGTTTTGATAAGATTATCTCATGGCGGCCTTTTCGGCCCATTTATGCATGATAGCATGGTTATGGATGTACGTTATGTTGGTGCTCGGTGAGGTAGGCCCGTGCCCGTCCTGCCCTTCCATTGTGGAGTGTGACACTTCGTTAGGGTTTCGCCAAATTTCTTCAATATGACATATTCAATCTCATACGGGGCCAAGTCATTTCCCTTTACAATCGTAGTGTAAGTTGTGATATACTCTTGTAGATCCAAAGTTCCATCATACTTCGGAATATCGAGCATCTTGAATTTTTTTGGAATCAACTCCAGAGCTGCACTTGGTTTGAATGGTAACTGTGTATCACTTGGTTTGAATGGTAACTATGTATACTTCTTTGAATTTGGTCCCTTCAACACCGGTAGTGCTCCTGGGATCTAATCCATCCGAGTATGAAATTCTTTAGTATTTTGGTCAATTCGTTCATTCATTTCCCTCATGAATCTCATGAGCTCGATTTTGAAAGGATCATTAGCATTATTGTCATTCTCGGAATCACTATTGAACTCCTCCCTTGAAATGACGTTATCGATTCTTTGTGCTGTTTGATTTGCAGGCAAGTCAGGAGAGGCTCAAAATCCTCCATTGAAATTATTGGAAGCAGCCGAAAGTGCTTACTTCAGCTCCATCATTACCCGATCTTGTCTTGAGAGATGATTCATGATTTTTCTTTGTTGCGCTCTCAAAACTTTGACCGTTTCAACAACATATTCCTCGTCCATACCATCAGGAGTTGGACTTCTCACATGCTGAGGATTTCATTCTTCGCGAACCGAAGTTGTCTCATCTCCTTCATTGCGAGTTCCGCTGGTTGAATCATCACGTTGGAACATATCCTCACGCTTGTTGTTTGTTCCAACATTTAAAGAGTTGTTCACATCGTTAGCTGCCATATCTGATTTTAGTTTTATTAAAGAAAAAAGCGTAAAAATGCGTTAGTAACAGATGAATGGATCAAAGTAATAAACAATTATCTATGCCCTATGGTGAGCGCCAAACTGTTTACCCGTAAAACGGTATAGTTGAATTTGTAATGCGGTTTATAGACAAGTGAATTAATTTGATCCAAGAATATAAAATAACTAGGAACAGAATTAAATTAATTAACCAAACTTGAAGAAAATACAAGCTTGACTGTGGGCTCAACTTCTCTAGTAACAATAATAAGAGCAATATGAAAAGCAAAAAGAGAGAGAGAGAGTGGTTTAATAGAATAAGAGCAGATTTGTGCCTTTTGTGTACAAATTCTTTTATTTATAGCTCAATCCAAGGAAACAAGATTCACAAATCAAGCTCTTCTTTAATATGAATAAGACCCATCTTGGTGGCTGCATAACGGTTGGGCATCAATGCATAGATTTTTTATAACGGTTGTTCATTGAATGTTGTCTTTTCAATTGATATCCTCCTTTCAGACCTTCGTCCCCAGTCCCAATGCCTTCGGAACTTATTCAGTACCGGTCACATGTTCGTAATCGATGCCAGCTATTTGCTGACTCATATCTTATTTTTCTTTACTTTTACGTGTCAACTCGTCAAGCATCCACCTGCCGTTCATCAATTTTACTCCATATATTTTTACACAACTAAGATGACATTAAATAAGATTATATTGAATTTACCGGGTAATATTCCTCATTTTGAGAACGTCCATTGCCAAAATAGCTGAATGGGTAAGTCGCTAATCTTCGAACTATGTAATTAGCAATTACTCGGCTGCGAGTCTAATTTCAGACTTTGGGTTTGCTACGTTTTTCTTATTGGATGTCCCCAAAGGAACCTATGGGTTTGCTTATGTCAACTACAAGGGTTTCTCATCTTCATGGCTCAGCATGAGCAAATTTCTACTCTATCCACTTCTACATCACTCGTATATCTTGTGACTTAGCACATGTAGATGAATTATTTCCATATCATGCAGATACCCTCCACCTCTCTCGAAATAACTTCTTTCAGTAATCTAGACTAATCTTAGACTTTATCCATTGAGATTAAATTTCGTATAAACACACTCTTTGATAGGCATGTGGAGTGCAAGGCCAAGCCCGATTTTTTGTGTTTCTTGTTGTCTATTCAACAGATATGGTTTGACAAGCTGAATCCAGCTTAAGTGTTTGGACGTATACATTAGTCTCGAGTACATACAAGTAACCTACCTACAAAGAGTTACCATTAGAATATGGGTTATTACTTTGGATAATAGATAGTGTCTCGGCCAAATTGTGGCATATCGACTATTTCGCTGGATATCTTCTACCTCTCACTAACATAATTATTGTGTAATTCTGTCCACCAAGACTTGAATAGATAAAAAACCAATCACCTAAAAACTTGTCTCTATTAAACTTCGTTAACTGCTAGACTACAACTTCAACGTGCTCAATGAAAGAAAAGCTTAAGGACAAACAAAAGAACCACCAAGCGCTGCAAACTTGTCCACAAAATATTATTTCATGTACAATGTCAGTAGTATTTAAGACACTAAAAAACAGTTTAGGACCCCAATACACATACTTCAAAACAAGGTATCATATCCTACTGTATGTTAAACTTGTGATAAGTGGCGGACCAAAATTTTATATAAGCGGGTTCAATCAAAAACTATGGTAGCCAATTGTATAAGCAGCACCGATAAACAGAATTTGCTCACCACTCTTTTTTGTTCATCATGAGACCTCAAAACTAAGTCGTCTGCACTCTTTTTTCCACAATGTAGGGAAATTTTCCTAAAAAGAAGATTTACTTCTATTTTTAATATTTCATCTATATAAATTAACCAAATTTTCTTCAATAAATTCAAAAGTTTATTAATTTTACTAAAAGTTATTTAACCAACATAAAAATTTAGAGTAAATTTCACAAATTGTCATATAACTATGAATTTTTTTACCGTCATATAATTATGTTTTCTCACATAAAAATCATAAAACTTTCAGTAACTCACACAAAAATCATGTTGGCCTAAAAATATAATTTTCTGGTACTTATTCCATATTTTTTTATTTTTTATTTTCAGTCTAAGAATATTAACCCAATTAAAATAAAAATAACTAACCTAACCCGACCCAATACCCATATATAAAAATTAAAATAATATTAAAAGTGAATCCTCCAAAACATGATACTTCTATCTTTTTTTAATAAGATTTTATTCCAAATTGATAGCATTATTATTTCAAGAGCTCTCTTATTATCATACCGTTTATTTTTTATTTTTTTGTCAGAATCTCATACATTCTAAACTAAGTTTTTCTGGTGAAGGATTCACTTTCGATTTATTTTACTTTATGTATATGGGTATTGGGTTTGGTCGGGTTGGATAATTCCTATTTTAAGGGCAAAAATTTGATCAGTCGATCGAAACTAATTGCATTCGCTAACCAAAAAATATATAAAATATGTATATTATACGCATATAATACACATATATACACAATATATATTTTATGAGCTATTACTTTCGGGAGCTGCTAAAAATATAAATATTTTTATTTTAATTGTGTTTATTATTTATTAGACTGAAAATAAATAATAAAAAATATGAAATAAGAAAATACCACTGAAAGTTTGTATTTTTTAGTCACTTTGATTTTACGTGAGTTAGCGAAAAATTTATGAGTTTTATGTGAGAAAACATGGTTACATGACTTTGGTGAAAAAAAGTCATAAATATATAACCATTTGTGATTTACCCTAAAATTCTTATAACTCTAAGAAATTAACATAGTAAAGTATTTACAAACAAAAAACACTAAAAAAGAGTTATAAACTAAATTAATTAACACTAACGTTTAGAGTAAAAGATATTATATGCCAAACTAATATTCAATATAACACAAATTAATAATTTCAATATAAACTAAACTAAAACTAAATTAACAAATTACAAGTAATTTCAACAAAGCACTCTCATGTTTTACCAAAAATTATGAAAGAGAGAACCAAGGTTTCAATTCTTTTGAATTAAAATAGAGTTAAATAAGAGTAGTTTTTGTTGGATTTCAATAAAGAAAAGAAATCATAAAGAGAAGTAGGAAAAGAAGACAAAATAGAAAACAAGGAATTGCTAAAAAAGAGAACACGCATAACTGAAGTTTGTTGTTTTAGCATGTAATATGGCCAATGACTAATGGAGTCCATGTCACATCGGCATAAGCATATTTATAAAGTATAGACTTTGTTGGCAATATTTTTTGGGATCCAAAAATATTGTATTGTGTGGTGGATATTATTTGTACAAATTATATCTTTTCTTTTACAACTAAGAGGTCAAGACTTTTTTGCTTATAAAAGGAAACGTCATTAGTTTATTCTAAACACACCAACAAGACTTGAGTCTTCATTTCTTGTTTCTTCCTTTCCTCCTTTATTAAGAGTGTTTTGTATGAAAGTTGAGTGTTGCGAAGCACTTGTGTGAACCCTTTCTTTGGAGTGATCTTGTGAGGTTATTCTCTCGGGGGTATTTGAGATTAATTAGAGTATTTACTCTAATTTTGTACTCTCTTTTGTACTCTTATTGATATAGTGAAGTTGCTCTTCTCCGCTTGTGGACGTAGGTCAAACTGACCACCACCTTAAATTGGTGTCTTCTTTATATGCTTTAATTGTCGTTGTTATTAATTTGCATTGTCTTTGTAATTGTCATTATAACATTGTTTGGCTAAATTTTGCACTACCCCGGTTCCCAATCCTAACAAATTGGTATCAGAGCCGGATCTAACCGAGTTTGTTTTAGTAGCCAATATGACTTTAACAAAGACTTATGTTGAGAAATTTGATCGAAGTACAAACTTCGAAATGTGGCAATTAAAGATGGAAGCTATCCTAATTCAGGATGGCTTAGACTTGGCGTTGCAAGGAAAGGAGAAAAAGCCAGATAAAATAATGGGTGAGGAGTTTGCTGTCATAGACAAAAAGGCAAAATCAGGTATCATCTTAAATCTCTCAAATGAGGTTTTACGTGAAGTTTCTATAGAAACCACAGCTAAAGGCATGTGAAAAAAATTAAAGACTTTATATATGAAGTGAACGGTGGAAAATAGACTTTACTTGAAGCAGAAGCTTTATACAATTCGTATGGGCGAAGGTACCTCTATTCTCTCTCATCTAGACATCATTGATTCCATTCTTATGGATTTGAGTAATATAGATGCTGAAATTAAAGATAAGGATCAAGTTGTGTTACTACTTTGTTCTCTACCCCCCATCTTTTAAGCATATAAGAGATACTATGCTTTATGCAAAGGATAATATCTCTTATAAGGATATTAAATCTATCTTAAAATCAAAAGAACAGATAGATAGTGATATTACTGGGGAAGCTAGGGGAACTCAAGCGGAAGTTGGCTTGTTTGTTAGGGGCAAATGCGACTCAAAATTCAGATACAATAATTTAGAATGTCGCTATTGTCATAGAAAAGGTAACATTATCGAATGCTATAAGCTAAAAAATAAAGAAAAGCATAAGGAAAGGAAAAATGAGCACAAAAATACTGACACTGCCGAAGCAAGTGTAGCAGCTGATGAGACTGAGGGAACTATTTTTTTAGCAACTAATAATAGTTTCAAATGTAACAATGAGTGAATTTTATATTCGGGTTGTTCTTATCATATGTGTCTCAATCGGAATTTATTTACCACATATGAATCTATTGGAGGTGGAGTTGTCTTGATGAGCAATAATGTCGCCTGCAAAGTTTTTGGAAAAAGGTACAGTCCGAATCAAAATGCATGATGGTGTGGTGAGAATTCTCATCGATGTTAGACATGTTCCTGACTTGAAGAAAAATCTCATCTCTTTGGGCACTCTAGAATCTCTTCGGTGCAAGTACCCAGGTGAAGGTGGAGTTCTAAAAGTTTCTCATGGTGCTCTTGTGATCATGAAAGCACACAAATCTGTTCGTTGTATACTTTATTGGGATAAACTGTTATAGGCCCTACTACAGCTTCGGTATCAGACAACTTGTTTGATTGATGACATTAAATTTTAACATATGCCTATTGGGGCTTTTGCGGAGAGGGTGGAGCAAATTTACTATATCAGCCAAAATTAGGCCAATGTGGAGATTTGTAATATGGCTAATATTTTGGCTAATGGAGTCCATCTCACATAAGCATGAGCATATTTGCAAAGTATAGAGTATAGACTTTGTTGGCAATATTCTTTGGGACCCAAAAATATTGTATTGTGCAGTGGATATTATTTGCACAAGTTGTATCTTTTCTTTTAAAACAAAGAGGCCAAAGCTTTTTTGCCTATAAAAGAAAATGCCATTAGTTCATTTTAAACACACCAACAAGACTTGAGTCTTCATTTCTTGTTTCTTCCTTTCCTCCTTTATTAAGAGTGTATTGTATGAGAGTTGAGTGTTGGAAAGCACTTATGTGAACCCTTTCTTTGGAGTGATCTTGTGATGTTATTCTCTCGAGGGTATTTGGGATTAATTAGAGTATTTACTCTAATTTTGAACTCTCTTTTGTACTCTTATTCGTAAAGTGAAATTGCTCATCTCCGCTTGTGGACGTAGGTTAGACTGACCGAACCACGTTAAATTAGTGTCTTCTTTATCTATTTTAATGGCCGTTATTATCGACTTGTATTATCTTTGTTATTGTCATTATAACGTTATTTGACTAAATTCCGCACTAACTGAATTTCCGATCCTAACATAGCAGATACTTGAATTTAGGACCTCAGCTGCATTTCGAACTCTCTTGACCACTGCTCTGCAAGCCTAGCTTGTGTTAAGCGGGTTTAGGTACCATTATATTTAAGTATTTCATGTATTTCCGATGCAATTCACATGTAAAAATAATTAATTTTTTAGAGGAAGCGGGTTCACCCCCTTCCTCCTATAAGGTGGGTCGCCCCTGCTTGTGATTGATGCCATGTTGTTATACATGATCATGACATTCTAGACTAGAGAGGCCACAAATTCAGATCCTCCTTGTAAAGTAAATAATAATAGATCCGTTGTCATTTCATATTGCATTCCCAGCTAATCAATCTGGTAAAACTGTTTCATTTGGTGCAGCTAGCCCACCACCAAAACCACTAGATGAATTTTGATAAAAGTCATTCAATGGGTAACGTACTGCCTACTGGTACCCCTGAATCTCAACTCATCATGAAAACTCGGTTGCTAGTTTATCCTGTGTGCTCCCAATACTACTGTCAAGGGGGCCGATAGGTAAATTGCAGTCACTTATCAATTCTTGCACCAAAAACTGCCCTACTCCAAGATCATTCAAGGACAATTTGATAACAAAACTTGAAACAACACATTGTTACTTAGGTCCTGTGACAGTTGATAGTCAAGTGCACAGCAGAGAAGAATCGGATGCGTTACTTGGAAGCGTCTCAAAGCAGTAATCACTTCAATTAAAAAAAGAAAAAGGATATGAGAAGACGGGGAAAATGGAAAGTTGACAAGGACAAGCACACAGGAATGACAGCACAATTTGGACCACCACCTACAAAAAGTTTCCCAATTTCTTCAAACCAAATTTATTTTCTTGATAATTGTGGTTTCTGAGTCCAGCCTGTTCACACTATAACCATTTCTGCGGGTACCTATAACCTCCTACCCACACACGTACCATGGAGCTCTGTGTGCCAAGGTTTAAACAACAGAAAAAATCACCAATGATTTAATTTCTTCAAACCAAATTTCATAACACAAACCGGTAATTGAAATATATGTCACATATTTGATTCAAAAGTAATCGAAATTCAGTCACTTTTTCATGTAAAAATATAATCTAAACAAAAACACCCTTAAAAATTCAAAAACATTCCAACATTATATGCTGGAGTTCAGATTTTTTACATATGAGATTCTAGTATAATGTGCTGGAATTTCATAATGTGCTGAAGTTCCAACAAAATATGCTAGAAGTTTATACGTAAGAGCGCCATAATGCAGTATATGATGCTATAACTTTCCATGTTTTAGCTAAAATAGTGACTATTTTTCAATGACTTTGTAAATGCTGAATATTTTTCGATTGCCGACCCGAAAACTGGCTAGCCAATGCTATTTTCACTAGTGAACCTGCTTGTTAGCTTCCATTACGTGGCCCAATCTGAGTTGTCCAATGCCCAAGAAGAAAGGAGTGACTGGCTAAAACTCATCACTCACGTGCATGCAGTGAGTTGCACTAAATGCATGAAAGAGAAAGAGAAAATAAGATAGAGAAGAGAGAGGGAGGGAGGGGGCCCCAAAATTTCCTGACAAAGCTGATCATGATATACCAGCAAGAGAAATAGAAAAGAAATCACCATAATCTAGCCAACCAAAGAAGAAAATGAAAGCTACACTGCACCTTACAAGAAAAAGAAGTGTGCAAAGGAACATGGTAAAAAGTCTCCCTTCTACCACCACCTTTTCCTCTTAACTCTTTTAATCATCTAAATCAGTCTCTCTCTCTCTCTCTCTCTCTCTCTCTCTCTCCATACATCTTCATATGTAAAGGTGTGTGTCTGCCTCACTCCGTATGCTTAACTGAGCACCTCTATGTTTCAAATGCTCAGTGGATGAACCAGTAAAAAATCATGTATGAAATTTAAGTAGCATATAGACTGCTAATGGATGGATATGCAGAGTTATCAACCATCCATTTCCCTTTTTCCTAATCATATTTCTCTAGTTTTCAGATTCATTTTTCAGCCCAGAAATTTCAGGTCCTTTAGTTGCTAGCTCAATCATGTATAGTTTTCCGTATTTTTTCAGGATACAGTACAGATGGAAGCAGCTGCTCTTTTCAAAGTTCTTGAAGCAGTAAGCTTTTGAGATCTTGGGAGTGGACTTGACTACCTCTGTTAGCTTCACAATGCCAGTTCCTCTTGCTCCATATCCTACACCACCAACGCCATTTACACCGCCTGCTAACGGTACAACATTTTTCATTTACCTATTTCTCCTTGCTAATAATAAGACAAACAAGGATGGTCAAGCATAACAATGAGCTAGATATTGATGGTTGCAGTTGGAAGATCAACAGTTCTTATCTAAATCTCCAACTCTAGAATCCAAATCAAAGTTTAATTTAGCATTTGTAGATGAAGTGTGAAAAGAAAAAGGAAAAAGATAAAACAGTATTTATTAAATAGACCAAAATCAATTAAGGTCATGGACACCAATACTTCCTTGACTAGTAAATTGTTAATTGCTTAATAATTCTGAATTCAACTTCAGCTTTCTGATGAATCAAGTCTCGCGGTTCAGGAAAAGCGACAACTTTATGAAATAGTATAATAATGCCAGACCTGTTTGACTGTATAATATGGTGACTGACAGGTACACAGAGCCAGCTCGTGTGCTCTGGATGTAGAAATCTTTTACTCTATCCAGTTGGAGCAACATCTGTCTGCTGTGCAGTTTGCAATGCAGTCACAGCAGTACCACCTCCTGGTACGCAAGCTCTATATTAACATGTTCATTGATTGAACATTTAAATCTTTAAGCTCCTAAAGTTGTATTAGGCGTAAGAAACAGTCCATTTACATGTTATGAACCTTAAACAGGCACTGAGATGGCTCAGTTGGTTTGCGGAGGCTGCCACACATTACTAATGTACATTCGTGGAGCAACAAGCGTGCAGTGTTCTTGTTGTCACACGGTCAATTTAGCTATGGAAGGTAAAGTGATACTGCAGCTTTTTGAAATATATGAATATATTCCATGTAATATATTAATTACATATCCTTGCTAGTACAAGTAAGAATAAAATGGTATTGTCACAGCAAATCAGGTGGCACATGTGAATTGTGGCAACTGCCGCATGCTGTTGATGTACCAATATGGGGCACGATCAGTGAAATGTGCAGTGTGCAATTTTGTGACATCGGTAGGGGTAAGCACAAAATTCTCTTTAGCATTAAGTCTTCAAGCTTTTATGTTGCAGCCAATGATGAACTAGTATTCTGACACAAACAAAATTCTGCAATTTAAAGCCTAAAATTACAAAGATTTAATCCTTCTTCCACAGGAACAACCTCATTGTTCATCTTGGAAAAGAACGACAATAGTAGGGGGAATTTCTAATCAAGCACCTTATATAACTAACCTTTTCAAAATAGAAACCAACTAGGACCTGCATATAGATTGTTAAGCTTACAAAAACAACCAAAGGAATTAAATGTAACCTGTTAAGCTTGTTTCACAAGAGCAGGACTTGACGACCAAACAATTTATTTGTTAAAAAAAGCATACCCTGTATTTTCTTTATGGAAGAATCATCTACCGAAATTTAACACAAAGACTAAATAATGAGCCTGAGCACCTTTAGGCCTTCCAAGAAAATTACTTAAAAGAGGCACCACATTTTCATTTTCTGTGCTCCCTTTTCTCGAATATTCAGAATAACTTATGACTACGCTTCAATGGAGCCACTACAAACATGTATATACATGTTACTCCAACTTTTGTGGACTACATTTCTAATTGGCAATTCTGAAGCAGTTTAGCAGTTTGCAATAAATATCTCTAATTTGGCACTTCTTATAAAGGTCTAGAAATGTTATAAAAAAAAATCTAAAATGCCTGCAAAAGTCCCTGAAATTTTAATCAAGGCAATATTTCTTTTCTCAAGCAGTCTGTGTTTTCTGTTGATTTCCATTAATCCTACATAGTCCAGTATTACCTGATCCTCGGAAGGAAGTGTTTCCTTTTCTCTTCTTCTCCCTTAAAACAATTATGGAAATAGTACTAGTAATAGTCTTGGCAGCAATATAGTGGTGATGGTAGCAATGTGCAAATGTACTGTTTCTTACCCTTAACGCAGTTCATGTCTGTTCACCTATAAAAGATTAACAACTCCATGGTATTACGTCAATTACGTCCACTATCAATCAGTCAACTATACCTCAACCCCAGATTCGTTAGGACTAGCTATATGAATCCTCTGTGTTCATGTGACTCTACAATATTATTCCACTCTATCCAAAATTTCAGTGTGATGGAATTTAATAAACCTATCAGTACAAGTATGCAATGAAACCAGTAAGAACAGTAAGAATTTACTTCCAATAATTTCTTCTCTTCAAGTGTAGTGTTCTTGTAGATATACAGTCAGTAATTATTATAGTTACAATCAATGTATGAACATACAAAAAAGTTCTACAGCCTTTAAAGCATTCCGTAAGTTTTTAAATCTTACTTGACGAAGCGTTCACTGGATAATACAGGTTTCAACGAGCACAACTGAGCAAAAGCTTATCAGCTAATTTTAAAGCAGCTGAGCCAGTACGACAAACTTCTATGACTGAAGTCGTGTTATGTCTCAGCAGAATCGCAACTACCATCCACCAGCGGAAATTTCTACTTACTACAAGTATAGAGATACTATAGAGCTATTTTTCCCTCGCGTATCTGTAATAAGAATAAGCAGTTTTGCAGGTTGGGCCTATAAAAGGTTTGTATATAATGGTATTGTGTTTGTAAGTCTAGTTGAAAAATCATGGAAAGTAAAGCCTCCTTTTCACCTACCATCATATCATTTTGATCTTGGGAGGCCTTAAATAAAATTTCAAAATGTCTCAATTGAAACAATTTCAAATTGATGCAAAAAAAGCATCCAGATGAAAGTCATCTTACGACTGTCAAATGAACTTTCTGGACTAGATTCATATCTACCATAAAAAAGAAACAAAGGGAAGATATCAACATCTCATTCGTCAGTTTTGATCAAGAAACTGAAAATGAGTGTTTAAGATATGACTATTGAATTACAAGACCTGAATATCAACAACAGACATCTTAGTTTAACAGAAGAAGATCAATGCCTCCACCGTACTACAAAAAAGTTGCTGAGGGCTAAAGGAGGTTCAGTACTTTCAATTAGATAGGCAATCCAGCCTGGTTTCCCTCTGCCACTGTTTCCTGTGCTAGAACCCACAGAAAAAGAGAGGAGGTATATCTCAAGTTTCATCATCCCATTAACTAAGCACAAAAGTAACGAGAAAACAATTTAAGAAGTCACTTCAATATACACATGTTTTCATAAATTACCCACTTCAACCATATCATTTAGTTGCTTGTATGAGTTGTCTCCTCTGTCATATCAGTAGCCACAAGCTTTCATTACTTTCTTGTCTTTATTGTTAGCCTACGATGCCCTTGTTTTCCCATAATTTCGGACAACATTCACTTATAATGAAATCTTTCCTGATATTACCAGAAAAACTGTTGCCGAAATTCCGAAGTAAATGTTGCACCAAGCTATTGTGACCAAATGCAACTGACACCAACATCTAGTCACATTCATTTCCTTCCACAAATCAGTTAATTGAGGGAGCCACAAAGTTTAAGCTGTTAGAAATTTGAACTAGTCACACCGCTAGACAAACCAAATAGGAACTCAACATCCTAACTAGTGCTACTTTTAGCAGTATGCAAAGATTTTATGACTTAAAGTTTAAATCATACCTTTTGGAATCAGAATGCAGTAAGAAACCTCTTCATGAGGAACATTATGGGAGCCCATATCTATTTTCTTTTCTTAATAACTAACCACAGACAATATACGGACATGACCAGCCCTGCTGAAAGATTAGTCGTGCCATTCAAGAAACTAGCCAACACAGTGTGTAGCCTATGGATGTATATCAACACCCAGTCTCTGTCCAAATGAAGATATAAATTTAAAATATCTACTAATACGTGATTTCCACATCAATGGGGACCATTTAGATGAAATTTTGTGCTTGATTTTCCAGCACATGATAAGACAACAGGAAAACCTTAATTTGTCCATAATATGATCCTTTCACATGGGTGATCTGGGTATTTTGAGCTCTGAAAGCTACATCTTTGATTTTAAAAGAGAATCAAACTAAACAAGATATACTTTTTCAATAAAAATGAAAATGATATCTTCACATAGCATGAAACTGAAATGGTCCGGAAAAGGTTCTTCAGTTTGCCCCTACGAGATAATCGCTGTATAGGCTATGTGCTCAGCCCTTTTCTGAATGAGCAAAGACTAGAGTCAGCACTTCATCATGACAGATGTTCCAGTTGTTTAGATTTTTGCGATTATGTACTTCGCGAAGTTGTCGCCATCTTATCTAATGATGACTAATGGCTCAACTTGTTGATGCAATATAGGGCATATGCAGGTTCAGGTTACATACTTCTTTTTCTTATAAGATAAACTTTATTAAATAAAATGTGAGTGACAAAATATAAAAAATATAAAAGTCGTACCGAGAAGGTAGTGATAGGCAGAAAATGTATACAAAAAGAAGTTGGATATTCCTTCACTAGTTATCTAGACCATCTATGAGAATTAATTATACGCATTTACGTCATATCCCATCTCTTTCCTGTTTACCATTCTTATTCCTTTTGGACAAAAGGATATGCGTTTAGTAGATATGGGCGCCTTCCTAAGTTTTCTCCCTTGACAAATGCAAGAGTTTTAAGAAGAAAGAATAAATATTTTAAGATAGTTTACTATCTCAATCTACCAAATCGAAAAAAAGATAAAAAGATTATATACAGTGGAACCAGATACTGCAATAATTTTTTCATCTAATATATCAAGATCAATATAGGGCCAGTGGCGCTCGGTTCGAAACCCCATAATGGGCCTTCCCTTTTCAGGAAGGCCTGCAAGTTTGGGTTATAATTTTACATCTAGCAACAGTAAGGATGTCAGCTGAACAACCTAAAATATTTCAGCCTTGAATGCATGCGCTGGTGCAACGACCATTTTCATTACTTTTTGAGGAGAATGACTGTGTCATTACATGTTCACTTAAATTTCATAAAGGAGGACTGCACTATCAAATCTGTGTTTGGACTTCACCAGACGTAGTATCCAAGACCCTGGTTAAGCTTAATTTTCTGGTGATACTATAGGCTAGTTTCATTTAATGCTTCAGATCAAATGTTATTACACAACACGGTATTCGGAAGAAAAGATAAGTCCTTTGCTCTGCATCAGAAATAACCCTTTTTTTAATTATTATATTTGTGTAATCTATGTTCCTTTCACATGAGTGGTAATAAGTCTGATTCAAGAAGTTTGTTTTGCTGGTCAAACCGCCAAAGGGAAGAACAACATGGGACCTCTGGAGTAAGACAATCTCATAATTTTAAAAGTTTTCCTCCATTAGTTGACCAGAGTTAGGTGTTCAACAATGGCTTAATAATTAGTAAGTACTCTCATTCATTCCGAAGAAAGTTCACCTCATACCGATGTCATCTTCAAAACTTCAAATACATTAAGGGCATAACAAGATGTCATTAAGCAGGCACCTATCTGACAAGAAAGAGAACATTAATTTTTATTCATTATACTAGCGGTACAAGAGAACAGCCAATCCACTGAGGAAAAAGCAATGGAGAGCATATTACCCCAGATATACAAAGAGAGGCAAGAAAATTACACATTCGTTTTTGACTCCACATTGTCTAAACTCTTGACAGGTTATTCATCTCCCATTGCTAATTCCAATGCATAATCATCTCTCTCCTGCAACAGGGAAAAGTGAACCTTAGGAACTTAGAGCAACTTGTATTACTTGCCCTTTCTTACATCATCAGTATCCCCTCTCGACTGCTTTCTTACATTAATAGGAAATTACAGAAACATAGAACTTACAATAGGTCCTCGAGCAAAATATCTCCCAAATTGAAGCCAATATACCTGAATATACAACATGATGTCAGGTCTGTGGTGGCATAATAGATCAAAACTACACAATTGATCATTTGGCTAAAACTTCAGAGGGGAGTTCTGAAAATAGCTGTCAGTACCTTTTCTGTAAACCCCACCATTTCAACTACAAAAATATCAGCAAAGCTTCATGCTCTACTGATATAATTTTCTATCAAGGTAAAGTTTCAATGAAAATACTACAGGTAATAAGCTAAAATCTCTAAAACGTTCAAAGAGGAAAACATGAATTCCATCTGGTTACTTGGAATACGATACTTGTAACTTCAGTGTCTCACGGAAAATAAAGCAGTCAGAAAGGTTAATACATATATTGAAATATGAAAAGTTTGTTGCAGGCTCATCTGAACATCACATCTCGCAAAGAACGTATGCCAGAGCAACACACTATAGGAGAAACTGGAAGGCCAAAGAACAAACATGTTGCTGCCTTTTTTGCTTAGCCCTGCCGGAGCTTAATATTTAACTGTTTTCTTGTCCTGTTCGAACAGAGTCACAAACTTGTTTCTGCTTCTTGTCTAGTCCTCTAAGAGATCAATTTTTCTTTCTAGCCATTCATTTAGAAAATGAATACACTATAATCTGAGCAGTTAATCGCAGTCATTTTGCCTTTTGCTCATCAGGTCATCAGCTTAATTTAAGCAATTAATTAGTAAAAATATCAATGTACTATATAGTTATATAAAATGAAAGTCATTTCCTCCACAATTCTTATGCATTGCCATTTCCTGGTGAAATTTGGCGTTTGAGGCTATAGATTTTTGGTCAGGCTTGATGTGACAAATGCACGGGCTGAGCGGGAATGGCATGAGTTAAAACCAAAACACCTCATTGTTAGTTCTCATAATAAAAAAGCCCCACCGTTAATAGGCTAAAAGTAGGTTGTGCTAAAAGGGTCTAGGTAATTCATTATTGTTATTTGAGCACTAATTAATTCATTTTTGCTAATCTCATACAGCAACAATTTCTCTATATTTTGTTTTCTTTTTTGAAAAATCTTCTTAATCAAAGGAACCACATGCATCCTGCTTCCACAAAAGCGAGGGTAACTGTCTCTTATAGAAAGTGAGAAAGGAAGAAGTTTAGAGGAGTAAAGAATGTGTATTGCACATAACTCTTTGTGGTAGTGTGTCAGCTGGATGAATATGGCAAGTATTATTGCTGATGATTCAAAGGAAAACTTTTGCATTAGGCATGTGCCTGAGATGAAAAACTTGGTGTGCCCTTTGGTTTCAATCTAAGTTGCTCCGACACGGCAGTTTAGGTGCCGCACCCATGCGACACTACACTAGTATGGGTGTGGGTATGGGATCTATACCGGATGTGGTCAAACAATTTTGGATACTTTAACCATGACACTGAGTTTGTTGTTGTTGTTGTTGACCATGACAGACGGAAAAATTCGAGACGAGATACAATTGATTCGATATCAGAACCAAAACTAGGGTAAATTTGAAGAAAATAGCATATCTTATCTAGGAAATCAATAATCTACTTATCTACAACTTGAGAATAAAAAAGAATTCCATACTTTACAAGCTATATGTAAGTATTCCACAAAATTTCTCAAAATTTAAAGATATTTTTATATTTTTATTTTTTTTGAATTATTTTTAGCCGGATCCGGCACCCGTATCCATACTAGGAACCGTATCCCCGAATTTTAGAATTTGCATCTCGAAGGATCCGTCCTCTAGATCCCATGTCCGAGCAACTTAAGTTTCAATTGCTTAAGTGCATGAAGTTGAAAAGACAGAAAAACATAAGAAGAAAATTGGGACATCGTCAGTAAATATCCAGAGAGGGCCATCAACTGTTGATTCCTAACAAAGGTATGAATCTAGTATGCAGCCATATATTTTGTACCCATGCTTCATAGGCCAAACTGAACCCATAAAAGGTGGACGTCAAATGATTATTTAAATCATAATGGTTGGTCAAATAGATTTGCTCTTTATTGCTGCCACCCAAAGCCAAACTTTTGCAATTCCAAGTGGTTACTTACCTCATCTTCATCCTGTGTTTCAACTTCAAGGTCAGATGACGGAAATCCCACACAAAGAAGTGCATAACCCTACAAATTAAAGCATATTCGATTAATCCTGGTAAAAAGGCAGAATAAGACAGGTAAAATGAAGACCGTCACTTCGCTTATATCTAGTTCAAGATAAAGGTAAAAGCCAGGACTTCTTTCAGGTATTAGCAACGTGGACCTCTGCGAAGAGCCGAAGACCTGTACCTCGTCTATTAACCTTAACTAATAGTTCTCAATCATCGTGATCCGAGCCTGTATTTTGGCTCATAGGATTTGAAGACTAATGGCTACCATCAGATCTCTTATAAGTCTGATGAAAGAAGAATTAATGATAAGACCAGTTTTTTAGTTGAGAAGATAGGGAGTTGAGCATGGAAGCTACATTTCCAAGTCATGGCCAAATAGTTGCAAAGAGGGATTATTAACAAACTGGTGAAACATTTCGTCAGTCATCTTGTCATTGAGTATCACATGAAAAAAATGGAGTACAATTGCTAGCTTGAGCTGGAAGTTTATGAATTCCATCTTCCAAACCCTTGAGGAACGACATCTCTCCATTGTTTTGTGGACAAATAATGTGCAGATGAAGTTCACATCAGTCTTGAAACCAAGAAATTCCTAGTTACATCACATATATGATTTTTTTAAATAAGGAAAATGAATTGCATCACATGTATGATGTGACTAGGAATTTCAAAACATTCCAAACCTTTTGGAACAACAGCTCATTATTGTTTCATGGACAAATAACATGCAGACAAGGTTTGCATGCTTCATCAGTCTCGAGACCAAGAAATTCGTAGTCACATCACATAAATATCATTATCTTTTTTGATCAGTTACATCAAATATATTAGCATAAAAAGAGAGAAAAATTACATTTAAGGTTTAACAAAGGAGAAACAATCAAGAATCGACAGTCAAACAATAAAAGCGAATAAGAACTGCATCCACAGAAGCACAACGTGATTTAAAGTACCTTAGACTTCAGCTCTGCAGAAATCCCCAGTGCCTCGGGTTGTCTAAGTTGCCCTGATTTTACACGAACAGCACAGCTCGTACAACATCCTTCAACATATTGGATTATTAAATTAGAAAAATGTGATATAACAGGACCATCATATGGAGAAAATCTGATGAAAAAGAGGCTAGCAGTTAAAGGTCAAAGAAACACAACCAAACCCCAATGCATTTGACCCTAGATCAAAGAGAAATGTGCATTTTGTGAGAAACAAACGAAAGAGAACCTTAAAGTTAAAACAAACCACAAACAAAGTGCATGGTACTCCTTAGTGAAAGTCAAGCCCGCTCCTTTTAAAGTTAGCAGGGAGAGATAACAGCTTCATTAATAGGTTTAAGCATGGAAAGATCCTGACAAGCCAAAGCTTTGTGTAAAAGCTGGTGGAGATCTATAATCCCACAAAATCTTTCCTACCAAAAGGTAAGATGACTATAACAAGCCAAAACTTAACTGCCAAATGTCCAGCTCCAATTTTTAAAAACCAGTAAACCTTCAGTTAAACCATTCCAATACTCATAGTCTGTTAGTAGTTCAAGTAGTATCATAAAATAGCAGCTTAAATATGCAAGAAGAAATAGACTAACATATAAATAAGGGGAAAAAATGCTATCGTAAATTATTGGATATGAACCAATACCATGCCTGCAAGCGAATGGGAGCGAAATGTTCTGAGCCTCTGCTGTATGCAATATATATTGGTCCTGCATTCCAATTCAACTCTTCAAGTAACAATTTTAAATAAAATGCACGAATTTAGCAGGAAAAAGAATTTGGAATTAGTACCTCGGGGACGAGGAATTCGTGAACCACGCCGCGTTGGCGGTCGAGAACGGTGACTTTATGTGTGGGAACTGAGGGAGAATAGCTGCTACCATTTTGGCCGGCGACGGGAGTTTGAAACTTCGGAGTAGATTTTCGGCGGCATTTGACGGAATTCAAAGAGAAGTTGACGGAATTGAGAGAAGATAGCCGCCGGAGAAGAGGGGAAGTGCAAGCGCTACAAGGAGGTTGAAGAAGATCCATTGACCGAAGCAGAGGTTCTGTTGTTTGTGTTTCAGGGGGCAACCGGATAAAGGTCGGAATAATTAACTAATGATCCTCTATTTGAGCCTTTTAGCAGCTATTGTCCTAAAGTATGTGTATTTTTGTCCTTTAAGTATCCCTCTAGGCATCTTTAGTCCCTTATGTTTGTTAAAATAAAGCATATTTGGTGTTACTAATGGAACATGGTTAAAATCTAACTATGACTACACATGCTACTAAGGTGTCACCGTTAAAAATAAAACTCCTAGTCTTGAAGTTATTCAACTTGATATTGATATAATAAGAATTATCCAAAATTTGCAAGATTTCTCTTAGCAATTATAGACGAACACTCGTCAAAAAATAAGAAGTAACAAGAAAAATATATAGAATGATTCCTGATTAACGAGGTAAACTAGAAGAACTCAATAGACAAGGATAATAGCCTTTGTTCAATATATAGAATTATAGATGGTCAAGCAGTAAACTAGAAAATTTGGTTTAGAATTCAATTATGAATATACGAAGTCCTTGTTTTAGGGAGCACTTTGCAAAAAGTCTATCTTGTAGTAGCATAGCTCGTATCTACAATGTTAAGACTGCTTTTATAATGATGTTATGGCCTTGGGTTAATAGCCATTAGGACTGCTTTGATAGAATCTCTATATTTATGTCTTTTTCTTCAATAACTATGAGATTTTTAAGGGAAATTAATAACTCAATGGCAAAATTTTAAGGAAAGAAAGCAAATTGCACGCAAAATCAGTTCACGATCTCACCCAAATAACGCAACAAGAAACCTAGAGAAGCACCATGAAACTTTTGAATGATAAATACTTATCCCATGTTAGATGCAAGCTCAGTATCTTCTTCCTGATTTTCCATCTAAGAGTTTTTCAATGGCAGTATCCGCCAATGGTGACATCGAACTTTCCTTTCGTCTCATCTTCATCCATACACATAGTATTCAATCAAATTGAACCCATCATAGTATAAAATGACTTTATAATGATGTTATGGCCTTGGGTTAATAGCCATTAGGACTGCTTTGATAGAATCTCTATTTCTATGTCTTTTTCTTCAATAACTATGGGATTTTTAAGGGAAATTAAAAACTCAATGGCAAAATTTTAAGGAAAGAAAGCAAATTGTTTGCAAAATCAGTTCACAATCTCACCCAAGTAATGCTGCAAGAAATCAAGAGAAGCACCATGAAACTTTTGAATGATAAATACTTATCCCATATTAGATACAAGCTCAGTATCTTCTTCCTGATTTTCCATCTAAGAGTTTTTCAATGGCAGTATCCGCCAATGGTGACATCGAACTTTTCTTTCGTCTCATCTTCATCCAACACATAGTATTCAATCAAATTGAACCCATCATAGTCTTCCTTCGATCCATTCAACAAAATAGAAGTTTCAATTTAGTATGATTATTTATCGTAGAAGATTTTCTTCTTACATCAGGGTCGTCGTGGAATTCAGGGAAGGGGGAACGGGTTTTGCTTTTACTGATGGGTTTCATTTTTCAGTTGTGATACATGGGATGTGTAGTTACCGCTAGATTTTAACCATGTTCTGTCAGTAAGACCAAAGTTGCTTCATTTTAGCAAACATAAGGGACTAAAGATGATCAGAGTGATATTTAAAGGACAAAAATAGATTTACGCTCAAAGATAAGGGACAATATTAGCTAAAAACTCTTCACTATTTCTCCAAAACAAGTACGAGGAGTAACATTTTATCCTTAAATAGTACCTCAACACGCGCTTGCAATGGTGAGTCATGTAGTATATGCTTTATAAAATAACTAGTTAATTAATTCGCTTTCGCAACTGCGAACCCGGGGTAGCATTTTTGACTTATTCACCTGAACATAAGGGCTGAAGAAACGGGACTTAGCTTCGTTTTCATATTTTAGAAACCTAGACTCGGTAGGAGACGATTTTAAGGAGGGATTTTCACATACAACTATTGGATAAGTGATTTTGATAAATTTTTAATTATGGTACATGATTTTTTATGAGATTTAACCTCTAATCCATGGAATTTGAAGAGAATTTTTGGAGAATTTTTTCTATGTTTTGAAAAATTAAAATTTGCAATTTGAGAGTCAAATTGGACTCGGATTTAAAAATAAAATACATATATGGACTCGTAAGGTTACCGTGTAGTCGAAATCTACTCTTGGACTCGGGTTTTGACCGCGCGTTCCCGGCGATGACTTTTATTAATTTTTGGGAAATTGTGTGAAGATCTTAGCTTTATTAATCGAAATTGGTTTATCTTGCAATGTTTGATGATATTGAGTCGTTTTTGGTTAGTTTGAGTCGTACAACGGCAAATTTTAAGGGAAAAACCGTTTTTAAGTGTTGATTTGGGCCTAGTTGAGGCAAGCATCCTGCCTAATTTTTTGTGTGGGGGGGGGGGGGGG
>MCJB01005147.1:31907-88461 GCA_002018475.1 Nicotiana obtusifolia
GGGTAGGGGAACTACCTCGTAAGATTAAGCTTAATTGTTACGATCCGTCCGGTCATTTTGAGCTTTAGCATTCCATTGAATGGTTTGAGACTTTAAGTAACTTCATATTGTGTATTAGGACTTGCGTGTATGGTTGGTTTCTATTTTTGAGCGGCTCGGGATTGATTTGGAAGAATGATTCTCATTTTAGAATCTTTAAGTCGGAAGAGTTGACCAAGGTTTGACTTTTGGGTAAACAGCCTCGAAATCAGATTTTGATTGTTCCGATAGGTTCATATGATGATTTTAGACTTGTACGTATGTTCGGATTTGATTTCGGAGGTTCCTTGAAGAATTCGACATTATTTATCGAAAGTTGGCAATTTGAAGAACTTAAGAAAGAGTTCTAAATTCGACCAAGAGTTGACTTTGATTTTATTGGATTCCAATTGGTGTTCCGAGACTTTGGATAGGTCTATATAGTTGAATTGAACTTGTGTGCGAAGTTTGAAAGTAATCTGAAGTGTTTTAGTGTGATTCGGACACTCTTTTGAAAGAATGAAGATTTAACAACTTAAGAGAAATTCTATTCGGTTTGAGCCCCGATTCTTTGTTGTGATGTTCCCGTGGGTGTTTTGAGGCTTTGGATAAGTTTGTATGATGTTCTTATACTTGTTGGTATGATTGGATGGGGTCACGAGGGTCTCGGGTGTATTTTGGAACATTGGTTGAGAAACTAGTTAAGGATTTGAAGTTTGACCATGGTCAATATCGGGTCAAGATGACCTCTTTTTGATTTTTTTTGTGTGCGAGCAGGTTCGTAGTGTGTTTTATGATTGAAATGCATATATGGTTTGCATCCGGGAGGTTTCGAATGAGTTTTAAGTGCTAAAACAAAAATTTTCATATTGCTGTTTTTTTTTCCTGGTGTAAATAGTTACGAAAATGCCATTGAAATTTTTAGATTTCTTTTAAAATTTCAAAACATGATATCTCCCTCATTTTAAGGCCAAATTGGGCGATTCAAGAGCCTATCTTGGGTGTAATCTCACAAGGATCGTGTTGGTATTATCAAACATAAGTTTGGGGATCATCTAGGACCTAAATCGAGCTGGGACAATTGTTATAGTTTTTTTTCTTGTTTTGGAATTTAGTTACTTTTTCTCACAAGGTTTTGGAGCTCGGTTTTAGGCTATTTTGGAGGGAATTTTTACTACTTGAATTAGAGTAAGTATTTTTTACTCGAATTTGTTATTATTTCATGATTCAAACCTCAATTTTAATGTTTGATTAATAATTTGAATTGGAGAAATTGAGAATTTTAGTGAAAACTTTCTAAAACATAAATTGATGGTTTGAAGGCCGATTTGAGGTCGGAATTGAATGATTTTGGTATGATTTGACTCGTATCGGAATGAATGCTCGAAATTTGTGACTTTGTCGGGTTTTCGAGGTGCGGGCCCGAGTTGACTTTTTGGGTTGACTTTTTGGTTTTCATTAAAGATCGAAACTTTATTATCCGAAATTATTTCCTATGGCTTTTATTTATGATATTAAGTTATTTTGGCTAGATTCGAGCCGTCCGGAGTAGTTTCACATGGGAAGGGCTTCTTAGAGTATATATTTAGCTTCTTTTAGGTAAGTATCTTGCCTAACTTTGTGTGGGAAAAATATCCCTTAGGATTGGGTTTGAATTATGTGGAAGACGTGTACATGAGGTGACGAGTGTGTATACGGACTTATATGTGAAAATTGACCGGTCTAGACTCTTAGGTTACTTATAAACATTTAATTGAAGTTGTTATTAATTGTTCTATTCTTCGTTGTCAAGTTTATTCTTACATGCCTTAGCTAAAGTTGTTATTACATGTTCTATTTTTCATTTACCGAGACTACTCTTATATGTATTTAGTGGTAGTTGCTATTACATGCTATTTCACCCATTGTTGAGTTATTCTCATGTATTTGTTTGTAGTTGCTAGTTCTTGCTATCTCTTTCCTTGAGTTATTCTCATATATTCTCATGTATCTCTTGCGGGTCCGTACGGAGACGTCCATACTTATCTTCGAGAGGCTACAGAACTATTAGGAAATTCCACTTCTTTCATTCCTTATCGTGCGGCACTGATTTAGCTTAAAGCATATATCTTATATTCCTTTACATCCACTCATGTATGATGATGTGCACTCGGTATCAGCTATGCTCCGACGATTCAGAATGCTGCGGATGGACTATGAGGGGGCTATGAATGCTCCATCATTGTGTCGAGGTATTGTCCAGACTGAGGACACACACGTGTTGGTAGACCTTCAGTTGTTCAGGTGTGGGATGCAATGGGTTCTTGTATCTGATTGGTGCTGTACGAGCTTATGAAGGCTGGTATTATGGATCATCGGATGTTGTGTCCTATGACTTCGCTCCAAGTGGGGGAATTTACTATCGACGATCAGATTGCATGGGAAATTCTTATATCAGCTTTGAGTCTAAGGTATATATGCGGTATATCTGTATTACTACTAAATCTACAGTTCAGTATCAGAGAGGTTAGAGAAGTATCTTCAGATTTATAGAAGGTCTTTTCAGAGTGGGTATCTCAGTTGCAGCATTGTTGGGAGCTTCAGAGGGAACACATCGATTTATGGGCCTTCTGGCGACGTGGTTCATGCTAGGATCTCCCGCAGCGAGCTTTGATTTGAAATCATTGTGTACCGACGAGGAGAAGTGTTAACTTAAAGACAAGTCGAGGAAGATTCGAGGAAGTGGGTCAGCTTGGTGGTGTTAGGTTAGCATGGTAATAAAGATAATTGATTCTTTTGGTATGGTAATGCCATACTGGCATTTTTGTGGCAGTACTATTGGGTTTGATGGCTTGCGTGCTTTGGTTGAGTTGGGGAAGTTCAGTTCTGATGGCTTGGTGGTGCCGGAAGGGTCTCAAAGACTTCGTGACAGTGTCAACCACGGCTTAAACTAGATGTCTTCTACCAGCATAAGGAACATGTTGCGTGTTACAATTTTTGCTTGGATGGGGTCACAAGTTTTAGACAGCATGGATGATTTCAGATGTGTAGAAGAATGCTAGCATTATTTTATACCACCTGAGGAGGGTGCACACATCAAAAGGCGCACTATGTTTTGACCTGCGGATGCCTGATTGGTATTACGGTAATCGCCTGGTTGATCAACCAATGATATATAGATTTTTCTATGTGACACGACAGAATTATGGAATCATTTCTCCTGGACTAGTCGTGTATGATGAATGTGTTAGTCATTTGAGTATTGTAGTAGGGATCAGGTATTCTAAGGATCTGAAGACTAAGAAGATTCTCTGAGGCAGCTCATTCCATGGTTACGGACGGTAAAGGTATGTTAAGAGGTTGGCAACTGAATGTATGTGCTATAGATATGTTATTGTGGGATTTTCGGAGGTTATCTACCTATTTCGGAAGGATAGGAATTGATTTGGAGGCCACTAGTAGGCCTAATGAGAATGTGTATTCCACATCAGGTCGGATTTGTTTACTAGCACAACTGATATTATTGGTGGTGTCATCAATTATAGTTGATCTTATTCGTCTTCTGGTGTGTTCCAAGTGTTACTCTCCTATGCTACGGTGAGTTGCGAGACTGATGACTAATTAAACACATGATGTGGTATTGTTTGGGCTTTGTGGCAGAATTTGAGCGAGATAGCTTTTGGGGTCTTAATGGTTGATTGCGCATTGGTTATGGTCTTCTTATTTGTAGTATATATATAGTGATATCCGTTTCTCCATGGCTATGGTCATGCGCCTTGCATGTTTGTTGAATATTACGCATATGGTTATTGATATTGAGACCTATCCTCGAGGTATTCCATATGGACCGGTGTTTGGATCGGGTCACACATCGAAGCGGGTTATATAGGGATATGATCCTTTGTGTTCATTTCGTGTGTTTTGTTTCTCCTTTGTGAGATGGGTTCATAGCATTGTGCTTCGTGGTGAGCCGCGGGGTAGTTCTCTCATTTGATTCTCTTTCGATCATTTGGGTACATCCGAGTTGTTGCTTGTTCGGTGCACAAATTGCATGGTATGTGGATCTAAATAGGATCGGTGTGCCATGTTGGTAGAGCAGTTTGTACCGGATAGGGTGAGGTTATTTGACCTGAATGAGTGTTATCGGACTTGATTAAGGTATGTTGGAAGGATAATGTCACTAGTCGATTTAGATTTTTTTTGCTATGGTTCTTGTCAGGCAAGAGAGCTCTATGACTTGTTGATGTGATGGGTGGTTATGAGTTTCTGCGTGTTTCTTTTATCATTGGCAGTGTACGAAGATTTGGAACAAGGTTCTTATTGATATGAGGTTAGATACTAGTATCGGGTTTGCTGTTTGAGCAGTTATTGTGATTGGGAGCTATTGCGATGTGTATATGGGTTATGTATAATATCATGTGATTATACGTGGGATATGGTTACGGATTTATGCAGCTTGTTTCAGACTTATACATCGTATAAATGCAAGAATCGAGTATGATAATGGATTTTGAGAGTTGGAGATTGGGTTCAAAGGGTTGAGAGCTAAGGTTGAGGTAAAGATCTTCGCTTAGATTGTGTTGACGGACTTATATATATTGAGGTGATATAGGATCACTCATGGGTAAGTGTATATACAGCTATTTGATGGCTTTGGAACGACTCTTAGCACGTTCGAGGACGAAAGTAAGCTTAAGTGGGGGAGAATGTAACGACTCGATCTGTCATTTTGAGCTTTAGCGGTCCATTGGGTGGTTTGAGACTTTGAGTAGCTTCATTCATGTATTATGACTTGTGTGTATGGTTAGTTTCGGTTTTTGAGCATTTGGGATTTATTTGGAAGAATGATTCTCGTTTTAGAAGCTTTAAGTTGGAAGAGTTGACCAAGGTTTGACTTTTGGGTAAACAGACTCGGAATCGGGTTTTAATTATTCTGATAGATTCGCATGTTGATTTTGGACTTGTACGTATGTTCGGATTTGGTTTCGGAGGTTCCTAGAAGAATTCGACACTATATGTAGAAAGTTAGCAATTTGAAGAACTTAAGAGTTCTAAGTTCGACCAAGAGTCGACTTTGATGTTATTGGACTACAATTGGTGTTTCGATACTTCGGGTAGGTCTATATAGTTGAATTGAATTTGTTTCCGAAGTTTGAAAGTAATCCGAAGTGTTTTAATGTGATTCGGGCACTCTTTTGAAAGAATGAAGATTTAACAACTTAAGAGAAATTCTATTCGGTTTGAGCCTCGATTCTTTGTTGTGATGTTCCCGCGGGTGTTTTGAGGCTTTGGATAAGTTCGTATGATGTATTTATACTTGTTGGTATGATTGGATGGGGTCATGAGGGTCTCGAGTGTATTTTAGAACATTGGTTGAGAAACTAATTAAGTTAAGGACTTGAAGTTTGACCATGGTCAATATCGGGTCAAGATGACCTCTTTTCAGTGTTTTGAATGTGCGAACTGGTTCGTAACGTATTTTATGATTGAAATACATATATGGTTTGTGTCTAGTAGGTTCAGAATGAATTTTGGGGTGCTAAAACGAAGATTTTCATATCGGTGGTTTTTTTTTTTCTGATGTAAATAATTACGGAAATGCCATTGAGATTTTCAGATTTCTTTTAAATCTTCAAAACATCATATCTCCCCCATTTTAAGACCAAATCCGGTTATTCAAGAGCCTATCTTAGATGTAATATCGCAAAGATCGTGTTGGGCTTATCAAACATAAGTTTCAGGATCATTGTTGAGTTATTGAAGTTGTAGTTGTTGAAAGCTAATAACACGATTGTGGTTGAAATTGTTGGTTGTTGGAATATCTTACCTTGTTGAGTTGTTTCTCATTCATTTTGTTATTATTGAGATTCTTGTACACATTGTGGTTGAGCCATGGGCTATGTGTTGTGGTAACCTTGTTATTATTGATTGGTAATGTCGTGGCATAGGGGCTGGTGTGGTGCGAGTTGATTATTGTGTTGTGATATTAATGCACATGCGACGGTATAAGGATAGGGGTTAATGCACATGCGGGGATATAAGGTGAGATTTATGTGCGTGTTGCTAGTAAGAGAAATTCTTGAAGCCACGCGGCGACATAAGGGGGCTAAAGTGCATGTAGCTATTTTGAGAATAATGTTTTCAAAAATATCTAAATGTAAGGCTCACGCTGCGGTATAAGAAAATGTTGTGATTTTGAATTGTGAAATGTGGATATAAGGCGTGGTACGTTGGTGTGATTTTGGTGTACATACTATATTGAAAGGCTTGTTGATTTGATTATTGTTTTTTTTTCTTAAATCATCTCACTTGTATTTTGATTGTATTTGATTATTTGTCGTGTTTTTGTTGCGTGGAAACGATTGTGACTTCTTATGCGAGTCATGCATTCTATGTAATTTGCTGTGTTACTGTAATGTGCCAACCTGTGCCTCCGTGTTACTTGGTGAAATGGGTTTTAAGAAGAATTTACTTGCGTGGAGTTATCTCATACTTTGGTTGAGTTGTTGGTATCATAACAGTTTTAAATAAAAGAATTATTAACATGCTTTATTTTGTGCGACTCTTAAGATAAAACTCATTGTCTCACTTGGTGATTTGCTATTTTTAAATGATTATCACATTTTACTTTAATTGATTTCTCAAATTAAACTCATTACCCTATTTGATATTTTATGTTATGTGAAATTGTTATCACGCCTTACTTTAACAAATTCTATATTTAATTCGTTAACTTATCTGATGTTTTTCTTAATTTAAAAATGCTATTTTACTTTACCTTATTTCTAAACTAAACTCATTTGATACTCTATTTTGTATGAATTGTACTTTACTTTACTTTATTTGTTTTCTAAAATTAACTCATTTGACACCTTACTTTATTTAAGATTGTTATTATACCTTATTGTAATTAAATAAACCTCTCAAACATTTGACACGGATAAAATGTACATGGTAGCACGTGGACTTCGCCGTGTGAAGGTGATTGATAATGTGGGCACCAGATGCCATGCATGTAAGATTCGAAATTGTGGCTTAAGATTTGTGGTTACGAGGTGTGGTGCCTCGGGCTAATTCTTGTTGTAAGTCATGCGTTGGAAATGATTTGATTACTTGAATTGTCATCTTTTATCAAATTTGAGTTTATTCATATTTCATTTGGTTAATGTTCCTTCCATTTCTAGCTTTATGTAAATATCTTGCACATGTTTTATGTCTAGTGAGTGTCTCAACTTACCTCGTCACTACTCCACTGAGGTTAGTCTTGATATTTACTGGGTACCGCTATGGTGTACTCATGATACGCTTCTGTACATTTTTGTGCAGATTCAGTGTGACGACCCGGCTAGTCGTCTCATGAGTTACCGCTCCGTTTTCCCCGTTTCTACCTTATTATGCTTCGTTATCCGTATTTTATGTAATTACGTTGAATGGTTTGCGTTCGGAGTAGATTTGGTAAGAAATGAGACACTTAGTCTCTTTCAAGAAGGTTTAAGTTGTAAAAGTCAACCGGATGTTGACTTATGAGTTAGATGGCTCGGATGTGAATTACGACGATTCGATTAGTTTCGGGAGATGATTTATGACTTAGGAGTGTGATCGGAATTGGTTTTGGAGGTCCGGTATAGAATTAGGCTTGAATTGGTGGAGTTAGTATTTTGGCGATTTTCGGTTGTTAGGCGAGAATTTGATCTGAGGGTCGGAATGGAATTCCGAGAGTTGCTATAGCTTCGTATGGTGATTTCGGACTTAGGCGTATGTCCGGAGTTGAAATTGGAAGTCCGTAGGACAATTCAACTCATTTTGGCAAATGTTGGAAAATAGAAGATCTTTGGAAAAGTTTGACCGAGGAGTTGACTTTTTGATATCGGGGTCGGAATCCAGTTCTGAAAATTTTCATAGGTCCGTTATGTCATTTATGACTTGTGTGCAAAATTTGAGGTCAACCGGACTCGATTTGATAGGTTTCGGCATCGAATGTAGAAATTGGAATTTGCTAGTTTCATTAGGCTTGAATTGGGGTATGATTCGTGTATTTAGCGTTGTTTGATGTGATTTAAGGCCTCGACTAAGTCCATAATATGTTTCAGGACTTGTTGATATATCCGAATAGGGTCCCGGAATGGCTCGGGTGAGTTTTGGGTGGTTAAACGGACTATTTCATCGTTGGAAAGGAAAATCTGCATAAATGTCAGAAATGCTACGTGATGCTGTCCAAAATGTGGACAACATGTTGATTATGCTACGCAAAAATGCTATAGCAAAGCGCAACAGATTTCCATGTCAGAAATGCGACCAGTTTGCTATAGCAAAGTTGATTTTGCTACGCGAAAATGCTATAGCAAAGTGCAACAGATTTCCATGTCAGAAATGCGACCAGTTTGCTATAGCAAAGTTGATTTTGCTGCGCGAAAATGCTATAGCAAAGTGCAACAGATTTTTGGGCCAAAACAATGTCAGAAATGCGACCAGTTTGCTATAGCAAAGTTGATTTTGCTACGCGAAAATGCTATAGCAAAGTGCAACACCTGAAAGTTTTATTTGTTCCGATTTTTGACCTCTTTATGAATAGAAATAAGTGCCCATTTGCCATGCAAAATCCATTTTCGTTATCCAAAAAGAGAAACACCTCCAAACACCATAAAATCACAACAAATCAACCTCAAAACTATATCCAAAAGAGATTTTCTTGAACAAATTCTTAAAGAAGGGGGTTTTGACCATCTTGAACATAATTGGAGCTAGGGAACTCAGATTGAAGTGAAATCTTGAAGGATTTTTGGAAGATTTTCGAGAGAAATATTGGGGTAAGTGCTCTTAACTCAATCTTGGTCAAATTACCCAAACCTACTGCTATTCTAGCTTGTAATTGTGATTAAGTTGGGGACATTGTGGAAAAACCCTTAAGTTTAGATTTTAAGACTTGGAGGTCGAACCGATGTCGGAATTCGATAAATCTTGTATGGTTGAACTCGTGGGAAGATAAGGAACCCGTTGAGGTGAAAAATTACTGAATTTCGAAAAGTGGGCCCGAGGCTCGGGATTTGCTAATTTTGGGATTTCTTAGTATTTATTGATTGTTTTCGCGTGGGCTCTTTTCCCTCAATTTATTGTGACGTAATTATTCTGAATTTGGATAGATTCGACGCACATGGAGGCCAATTCGAAGGGCAAAGGCGTCGTGGGCTAGGAATTTAGCCGGTTCGAGGTGAGTAGTGATTGTAAATGATGTCCTGAGGGTTCGAAACCCCGGATTTGCACATCGTAGTGCTATATTGAAGTGAGGCACACGCTCGATGATGAGCGTGGGGTCGTTTACTACTGGGACTGTGACTTGGTCCATCCCGATTGATGATTTTTACTATATATTTGATTGAAACCTATTTGATATCATCATGTTTTGGGCTGATTGCCATATTTGGGCTTCGTGCCAATTGTTTGAACCCTCCAGGGATTTTTATCACTATTTCCCCATTATTTGTACTTATTAGTTGAACTCAGTCATGTTGTTGCCACTGTTGTACAACTCAGCCACTTTTTACTCAGTTTCGAGATTTACACAATATTTGAAATGATGTTTGGGCTGAGAACTACTGTTTTACTATGCCCGAGGGGCTTGTGATGATTTTCTGACTGAGTGCGGCCGAGGGCCAGGTGTGAGGTTTTACTGAGTGATATGAGGCAGAGGGCCTGAGATACTATATATACGCCACGAGGTGGCTTGATTGATATGAGGCCGAGGGCCTAGATTTATGCCACGAGGTGGCTTGATATAGCGCTTGGGCCGTAAGGGGCCCCTCCCGGAGTCTGTACACCCCCAGTGAGCGCAGGGTATCCAGAGATATTACAGTTGGTAACAATGAAAACTGTAGGTTACAGTTGGTAACAATAACAACTGGTAACCAGAGATATTACAGTTGGTAACAATGACAACTGTAGGTTCCAATTGGTAACAATGACAACTGGTAACCAGAGATATTACAGTTGGTAACAATGACAACTGTAGGTTCCAGTTGGTAATGATGACAACTGGTAACCAGAGCTGTGAGATTGATACTGAGCCCAGGAATATTACAGTTGGTAACAATGACAACTGTAGGTTTAAAGTTGGTAACAATGGCAACTGGTAACCAGAGCTGGGAAGATTTTTAAATGATTTCTTACTGATTTACTGTTTTCAAATAATGATTTACTGCTTCATTATGCATTGCCTTGTACTTTATGTGTTTTCCTTACTTTCAGTCATTATTTATATGTACTACTCACTGAGTTGGAAGTACTCACATTACTCCCTGCACCATGTGTGCGGATTCAGGCGTTATTGATTCCGCTCCAAGGCATTGACTACGACTGTCAGAGCGGTGATTCAGAGACTCTGAGGTAGCTGTTGGCGTCCGCAGCCTCGTATCTCTTTTATTTGTTGTTTCCACTTTCTTCAACAATTGTGCCAGAGATATTGTAATAGTAATCTTGTTATTAGGATTTCATTAGTTGCTCATGACTTTGTGACACCCCAGTTTCGGGCTGTTGTTGGGATGGTTCACTATGTTTTTTTTTTCAGCAAATGACTGCTATTAAACTGTGTTGTGTTGTTCTCTTGTTAAATTTATTGCTTAAAATGAGTTATGGTTCGAATTGGCTGGCCTTGTCTTCACGAGAGGCGCCATCACGACCGGGTTTGGGATTCGGGTCATGACATCCAGGTACTTCTGATCATGTTAGTTCTTGAGAGTTGTGTCTGCGCGGCGGATGGAGACTTCAAGGTATACCTGGTTGATGTTTGTAGGCCGTGGAGTCACCTTTGAATATTATCTTTACTATTGTTTATCTTCATTTCAGAACAATATTGTGTTTAGAAATTCGAGTATATGTGGTAGAGCTTATGACTCTGTACTACCAGTTCTGGGAATTTTATAACATTTGTTTAGTTTATTTAGTTATCCCATTTATCATTTTAAGTTTTATATAGTAAGATAGTTATCTCTGTTAGATCTCCTCATGTGTTTGGCTTACCTAGTCTTAGAGAATAGGTGACATCACAATTCCTAAGGTGGAATTTTGGGTCGTGACGTCAATTGCACTATTTGAATTATGTGGAAGACCTGTACATAAGGTGACGAGTGTATATACGGGCTTATATGTAGAAATTAACCAGTTTAGAATCTTAGGTTATTTATAAGCATTTAATTGTAGTTGTTATATATGCTATCTCTTCCATTGTTGAGTTTTTTCTTAAGCATTTAATTTTAGCTATTATTATATGTTATCTCTTTCATTGTTGAGTTTATTCTTATGCATTTAGTTGTATATGTTATGACATACTATATCTTTCATTGTTGAGATCATTCTTATGCATTTAATTGAAGTTTTAGTTATTGAGAGTTATTAATATGTTTTTAATCGAAGTTGTTGTTTTTATGGAATATATTTCATTATTGAATCATTTCCCGTTTCCTTTTGTTGTTATTGAGATTCTTGTACACACTGTGGTTGAGCCGTGGGCTATTTATTGTGGTGATATTGGTTTTGTTGTTGTGAAAATATTATGGCAGATGGGCATGTGTGGTGGGAGTTAATTATTGTGTTGTGATGTGATGTGATGTGCATGCGGCGGTCTAAGGGTGGTGATATTGATGCGCATGCAGCGAGATAAGGGGGATTTATGCACATGTTGCTAGGAATAAACATTTGTTCATTTTAAGCACATGCAGCGAGATAAGGGGGCTAAAGTGAGTAAAGCTATTTTGGCAAAAATATTTTTAAAAATAAATGCAAGGCTCACACGACAATAAAGAAAAATTGTGATCGTGACTTGTGAAATGTGAATATAAGTTGTGGTACCTCGGGGTGATTCTTGTTCTATATTCTATGTTGGAACGACTTGTTGATTTAAACGGTTATGTTTTTCCTTAATTCATTCCACTGGTATTTTTACTATATTTGATCATTTGTTGTTTTTATCATATGTTCACTCTTTGTTGTCATTTATTACTTTTACTTCCGTTGTTAGCCTTATATACATATATATTTTTTTAAAGATCCACTAGGCAGGTTGGCCAGGGTTAATTTTCATAAATACAACATAAAGTACAATAATGGAGGGGGACAAAAACCTTACCTCCCAGAAAAGAATGTGTACACTCTTGTTCATCAAAGCATGATGACCAAGTATGCTTGAACAACTATGATAAGTTAGACCTATGATGATGCAATGATTGTCTATCTTATAGTATCGATAGACAATCATATGTACAAAAACAGTATGAAGTGAATCTAGGTCAACTATACAAAAAAGTACATATGTTCCTAAATCTACTAAGTGAGTGGGTTGAAATAGTATCCTCCATGTGCAATAGGAACTATTTCTAACAAAAGATGGGAATTTTCTAAGTAATGTGTCAGATAAAAAGTAGTAGCAATCTTCAACTTTGCTTTGGCATTGATAGCAAAGAAAGCAGAATTGAAGATGGCTAGTAAAAAGGTGCCATGTGGCTGGACAGTAGTACTGGCATCGTCTGGTGCATATGATAGAGAGTTGAATTTCCTTCATCTTCCAATGAGTGCTGTTAGTAGTATGCTGAGAAGTGTTCTGTTGATAAAGTCTAGTGGACGACCACTGCAGGTAAGGTAGGTTTATGCCCCTAAGTTCTTCCTGAACTGAAGGCTGCTGCTGATATTTGCTGCTGCAATGGTGGTTGCTTTTAAGGTTGTTGCATTCCATAGATTCCTCATGTGTATCTGTGTGTTGCTTGTGATGAGTTCCTATTTTTGTGTTGCTGTAGCTTGTAACTTGTGTTGTGTTTCTATGACTTGTAGCTGTTGCTGAGGTGATGAGTGTCTGTCTACCTTGCTGCTGTTGCTGCTGTTATTGCTGCTGACTGCTGCTGTTGTGAGGCTGTGTGTTACTTGTCTGGTGCTTGTAGAGGTGCTTCATCTTCTAGTGAGTGCTGTGGATAGTAAAATGATGAGTGTTCTGCTGATGAGGTCTGATGAACAGGCAATGCAAGTAAGGTAAGTTTGTTTCCCTAAGGCCTTCCTACAGTGGTGACTGTTGTTGATGTCTGCTGCTACAATGGTGAATGCAACTGAGGTGGTGACTGAGATTTTCGCTTGCTATTTTTGTGTAGTTGTGTGTAATCCTATTGTAGGTGTAATGGTTGATGGGGTAAGCTTGTGTACTACATGTGATGTCTAATGGATGTAGCTCTTTCTGCCTCAATACAGATATGACTGGCTTTGTTGGTGTGCTTCTGAGGCTGCTGCATTCCCTAGGTTCTTCATGTGTATTTGTGTGCTGCTTCTGCTGAGTTCCTGCATCTTGTGTTTCTGTAGCTTGTAGCTTATGCTGTGTTTCTGTGACTTGTAATCTCTGCTGAGGTGATGCATGGCTGTCCATCTTGCTGGTGTTGCTGCTGCTGTTGTGGGGCTGTGTGTTAGTTGTGTGGTGCTTGTGGAGGTACTGCATTGTGTTGATCCAGTGATAAATGGTATGGAGGAGGGGCCATGATGTTTGCTGCAATTGCAATAGAATGAGCACTAGAAGTGCTGATACCACACATTGCAATTGTGGCAATAACTTGGAGTGTTGAGTGGCTGGCTTAAAGTGTATGTGGATTTGTTGCAGTTGTGAGCTTGTGGGGATCCTGTATGTAAAGGTAAGGAAGTTGGTCAAGGATAGTATCTGCAGTTGCAATGGAATGAGCACTGATAGTGCTAATACCACACATTGCCCTTGCAGTACTATCCTGGTCCAATCCAAATTGCTAGCATTGTTAGGACTGGTTATATGGTATGTGACTTGCATTGTCTATTGAGCTGATGATTGTCTATGTTGTGGGCTGCTTCTATGTGATTGTGTGATATGTGGCTGTATTTGTATGTGATGTTTGAGGTATTAGGTAAATCTTTCTCTCTCTGAATGGCTGCTATTGTGGCTGGATATCATGATGGTCTTGCACAGTTGCTGCAGTTGTGAAGTTGTAGTGATCATATGGTGAAGGGTAATGAGGAAGATCCAAGAAGATTGTTCCAGGTGCAATAGGATGAGCACTAAAAGTGCTAATACCACACATTGCAACTGCATCAATATACTAGACCAATCCTAATTACCTGCAGTGTTGAGAGAGATGTTGGTTTCAGTGGTAACAGTGGTGGTTTTGTTTTCTTTCTTGGACTTCTGTTTCTGATTTCTGGGGCTGCTGGTGCTTTGAGAATGTTTTTCTTGTTGCTAGAGTATCAATTGGTGCATTAGTGGACTGGACCAGTCATGCTTACCTGCAATATACTGCAAAAGCACAAAAAGTGTTAGTACAGAGTATGCTCTGTTCCATGAGTGTTCCTGATTGATACTTTCTCTGTTGATGTTTCTGTGTTCTTGGGAGATGGTGATTTGAATTGATGGTATTGATTTCTTACACATGCTCTTACTATTCATATCCATCAGAATTGGTAGGGAGCAACTGTGGTGAAAAGTTGATCTTTTTGGCTCTCCTATGTCTGAAAGCTGGTGTGGCTTTGAAGTCAAGGTATACTGTCCTCTTAGTTGTGCAGGCAGGTCCAATTGACTATTGTAATGTGTCATTGAACTTAGACCATGACTCAATTTTGAGAGGCATCAACCTGACAGTTAGCTTCTCTAAAGGCATGTGAGTATTGTAAATTATCACATTGTTGTTTCAAAGTGGTGATCTTCTGTATCAGCATGCATAAGGTCCATGGTGAGACATCTTTGCCAGTTAGCCACAGAATGAGCATTTGAGAGTCAGATTTTATTAATATTTTGCACAGGTTTCTATGTCTAGTAAGTGTCCATGGTAGAGTCAGATTATATTAATATAATCCCTTAGATTATATTAATATTTTGCACAGGTTTCTATGTCTAGTAAGTGTCTTGACCTGACCTCGTCACAACTCCACCGATGTTAGTCTTGATACTTACTGGGTACCGTCGTGGTATACTCACACTATGCTTTTGCACATTTTTGTGTAGATCTAGGTACCTCTGCCCATGTCGTACGCTAGTGAGTTGGTTCAGACTTCGTGGATACTTCAAGGTATACCTGCTTGACGCTCGCAGGCCTTGGAGTCACCTTATATTGATCATATACTACTGTTTCTTTTTGTTAATCTAAACAGTATTGTAATACATATTCCTAATGCATTTCAGTAAAACTTATGACTCTGTACCGCCAGTTTTGGGATTGTATGACTGTTGTTCAGTTATGGTTTTATTATGTCATTTATCACTTTAAATTAATAGCTTAATTGTTTATTTCTATTAAATCTCAACATGTTCTAGGCTTACCTAGTCTTCGAGACTAGGTGCCATCACGCTCCTAAGGGTGGGATTTCAGGATCGTGACATTTACCTATTTAGTGGAGACACTCAATAAATCATTTTGCTAAACCAATTGTGATGTAAACCAACTTATAAAGATGAACTTTCTTGAATAGAAAATTTGAAAAGTATGCTCTAAATTAGATTATTGAGCATGGTACCTTGGAAATACCAGGTTGCAGGTTAATAAAAATTGCCTATGCAACCATCTTATAGATGCATCTTATGTGGTATATATGGCAGGTGAGTGAGCCTATATTCACCTTTGATATTTCCAGCATTCATGGGATTCAATCCCAATTTTAATTGGTCTATTAATTAATGAGAACAAGTAACATAAGAGAATTCGTGAAGAAATTTCTAGTTCTTTAATATATATACATGTGAATTCTCTTTTATTTTTGCATATCATACTTAAATTAACATGGCTAAATCAATTATGCCAACTGGATAAATTATCAATATTGATAAACTTCAGATTTACAATGACGTATGCAATTATCAATAAATTCCTACTTTATTATGATATAGGTTTTGATACCAATAAACTCCTACTTTTTTGTGGCATTCTTTTACTTGTGTAGTACAAACTAGAGAATAACGCAGGTAGCTTTTCACATGTATATTACCCCGTTAAAAGTTATATTAATAGAAGATATTAAATCTTTCCTTTATTTATAGTCTCAATATAACCAAATGCTTTCAAGAATACTTTAGAAACTCAATAAGTTTCTTTGAGACTTACTATGTGTAACGGTCCGACCAGTTGTTCTGAGTATTTGCATTTCGTTTGGTGATTCGAGGGCAGGGGTAGCTTCGTATGATCTTTTATGACTTGTGTGTATCATCAGTTTTGCTTTCGGGTGATTCGGGATTGATTTGGAAGAACGATTCTCAACTAGGAAGCTTTAAGCTAGAAAAGTTGACCAAGTTTGACTTTTGTGTATTTGTCACGACCCCATTTTCCCACATTAGGATATCGTGATGGAACATAGTCTCTAAGACAAGGTAAGTCTAATATTTAATAATAATTCAACAAGAATAATCAACAAGAATACTAAAATAAAACTAACAAAACTCGTATAGTCTTCCAAAATAGAATATAAACAACTTTCCCAGAACCACAATGATCATATATGGACAATAATTGATGGTACAAGGAAGAGCAAACCAACAAAAAATGTTCCCAACAATGACTCTTTGCAACATGAGATAAATGACAAGAATCATAACGAGCCTCATGTACAATAAGAATCACAACCGAGGTACCGCCTCGTATATAACAAGAATCACAACCGAAGTACTGCCTCTTATTCACGTTTTTCAATTCAATCACAATCTTTTCTTATACTGCCGCGTGAGCCTTACATTTAAATAGTTTTCAAAACATTTTCCCGAAATAGCTACACGCACTTTAGCTCACCTTATGAAGCCGCGTGGCTTCACATAATTACAAGCAACACGCACATAAGTCCCACCTTATGCCGCCGCATGCACATTAACCCCTATCCTTATACCGCCGGATGTGCATCAATATCACACAACAATAACAACTCGCACCACAATTGCCCATATGTCACAACTTGCCATAATCAACAATATCAATATTTCCACAATAATAGCCCATGGCTCAACGACAATGTGTACAAGAATATCAACAATAACAACGAATGTAAAGCTCTCAACAAGAAAGATATCTCAACAATTAACACTTCGCCTCACTATGATAATGACTTTCACAATTTCAACACCAATAGCTCGACAATGAGAAAGATAATGTATAACCACGATACTAAAAAAGAATAACTCATAATGGAAGAGATAACATATACCGATGACTTCAAATAAGGATAATCAACAATCAAAGAGATAACATGTAACAATGACCTTAAATAATGATAAATCAACAATGGAAGAGACAACATGTAATGATGACTTCAAATAATGATAATCAACAACGGAAGAGATAACGTGTAACATTGAAAGAGGCAACAAGTTCAACTAACGCATAAGAGAAAAATATCAAGTAAGGTGTAGAACAAGTGTTAATAAAGTCATTTAGAGCATGTAAGGATAGAATATGATATGACAATTCAATTAAAGCGTGGAAAGAGTCTAAGTAGCCTAAATTAGTCAAATACCACATATAACCCATGTACCCACTCGTCACCTTGCATACACGACCTTTACATAATACAAATGACACAATCAATCCCAAAACCTAAAGGGTAGTTCCCCCATACGAAGTTAGGCAAGATACTTAACCTCAACTAGGCCAACACAATCCTCGGAAATAACTTTTCCCCTAAATTTCTCCTCCACACTGCTCAAATCTAACCAAAATCGACTTAATATCATCAAACAATGCAAGAAAAATCAATTACAATATATGAAGCTATGATCTTTACACTTTTTCATAAAGGTCAACAAAAGTCAACCCGGGACTTGCCCGGTTAAAACCCGAGTCCAAAGGTAGATTCCGACTAGCCATAACCCTACGAGTCTATATAAATGATTAGTTTCAAAATTCGAGTCCAAATCGATTCTCAAAACTTAAATTCTTATTTTTCAAAAACTTGACAGTTTCACAAATTTGCACTTTGATTCACATGATTTTGATGTTAAAATCTAAGATATATTGATGGAATATAGTTGAAAATAGATTAAAATCACTTACTCAAAGTTTTTAGATGAAAATCCCCTCTCCAAATTGTCTCCTACCGAGTCTAGGGTTCTAAAATGAGCGAATATGATATGAAATCCCGACTTTCTAACATTTTATTCAGTTGCAGATGTCACAGTTGCGACACTGGATTCGTAATTGCGAACCATCACAATTGCGAAGAAAAGCTCGCAATTGCGGCACTGACAACTTAGGGAAATCCTCGCAAATGCGAAGATGGGTTCATAAATGTGAACCCTGCTCCCCTCGCAAAAGCGACAATGTTTTTGAAAACGCGAACCTAGCCCAGTCCATGACACCTTCGTAATTGCGATACTTGTGATCCCCTACTAAGGTCGCGATTGCAACCCTGGTGTTCGCAAATGCGATACCAGAGGCTGATGCACACCAAATTTCTAATTTTAGTCCAAAACACTCTATTGCATGTCTGAAACTCATCCGAGCCCTCAGGGATCCAAACCAAATATCCACACAAGTCTAATAATATCATACAAACTCGTTCGCGCGATCAAAATAGAAAATAACATATAAAACTACGAATCAGACACTAAAACACATGAATTTCAAAGTAAATTTCAAGAGCCTCTAGAATTGCAATTAAACGTCCGAATCCTATCAATTCAACTTCAAATGATACCAAATTCTGCGGACAAGTTCTAAATAGCAAAAATAACCTATTCCAATTCCCAAAATCAAATTCCTAACTCGATAGCTAAAAGTCATCCTACGATCAAACTTTTCAACTTCAAATTGCCAAATTTCGGTGAAGCAGCACAAATCAACCTATAGACTTCCGAGTTCTACCCCAGGCATCTGCCTAAGTCCAAAATCACGATACGAAGCTATCGAGCCATCAAAATACTGTTCCGGGGTCGTTCTCACAAAAGTCAAAGTTTGATCAATATTTAAGCTTCTAACTCAAGAATCGAAGGGTCCACATCAACCCGAAATCTTCTCAAAACAAGACTAATCAACCCCGTAAATCATAAAATTATAAACACAAATGTATGAAGCAAAAAAGGGGTAATGTGGCGCAATTACACAAAACGGCCAATCGGGTTGTTATAGTATTTGACCTCGGAGTTTTGATTTTTTCATTAGGTTCGGATGGTAATTTTATACTTGGGTGTACGCCGGATTTGCATTTGGATATTATTTGAAGGTTTTGACGCTAATTTGCGAAAGTTGGCAATTTGAAGGTTTAGAAAGTTTTAAAGTTTGACCGGGAGTTGACTCTGATGTTATTGGGTTCGTATTGTTGTTTTGGAAGTTAAAATTGGTTGAATATGTCATTTTGAACTTGTATGCAAAATTTGGATTCATTCCGATTGGTGAGGCTTGAATCGGATGCTTGGTTCGAACTTTGAAGTTTATGAACTTAAGAGATTGATGTTGATAGATGATTCATTATGTTGATGTTATTAGGTATGATTTGAGGCCTCGAGTAGGTATGTGTTATGATTTGGGACTTGTTGGTATGTTTGAATGGAGTCCCGAGGGTCTCGGGTGAGTTTCAGATCATTTTCATGTTTTTTTGGCATCTGGTTCTGGTGTTTTGCATCAGCGCATAATGGAGCGCAGATGCAGGTAATGCTTGAGGTTTGAGTTGCTTCTGCAAGATTGTGGTGAAAGATCGCTTTTGCAGGTGATGGATCGCAGGTGTGGTGGTCGCATATGTGGTAAATGGATCGTAGATGCGGGAAGGAGTCATGAGTTGAGTGTCCGCTTCTGCGGTAGTATTTGCGTTTTTTCCACGTTTGCGTAGGTGCGGTTCTTGGTCTGGTAAGATGAATTCGTAGATGCAAGCTTGTTCTTGCAAATACGGGAGCGCAAATGCGCTGCTTTCTCCGCAAATGCTGAAATCCCTGGGTAGATTTTATATTATCGAGGGTTTGGTTATGTTATCATATTTTGGGATCTAGACCTTGATTTTGGGCGATTTTGGAGAGGAATTTCGCCACATGGTTTGGGGTAAGTACTTTTGACTTAGTTTTGATTATATTACATAATTCTATCTCGATTTTGGCATTTGCTTGATGATTCTAAAAGATAAATTGGGGGTTTTTGTCAAAACTTTTTAAAAGAGAATAATTGGATTTTGAACATCGATTCAGAGTCGGATTTGAGTGAATTTAGTATGGTTGGTATTGTATTCAAATGGGTTGTCAGAGTTTGTGAGTTCTGTCAAGTTTCGAGGTGCGGGCCCGGGTTGATTTTTGGTTGACTTTGAGTATTTGATTAAAGATTTGACCTTTATCATTTAAGTTTGTTTTGTAAGGTATTATTTGATGTTTTAAAGTTGCTTTTGGCTAGTTTCAAAACCGTTTGGAGGTTGATTCGCGTGAGATGGCATTTGTAGAGTGTTGTTTTGGTTTGCTCGGTATTGGTTTGGCTTGTCCGAGGTAAGTAACATATCAAAACTTTGATTTGACGGTAATTACCTTTGAGAAGTATGATATTTGAGATGGGCTGGGGGTGACATACATGCTAGGTGATGGGCGTGTGTGCGTACACCGAGATATTCATGATATGTGTAGTTCTTAGGCTATTATGTGCCTTGTTTTGCTATCATGCTTCTTTGATATCATGTTTTCTCCATTTATATGACTACGTGAGATATTATTATGCTAGAAATCATGTCTAGGCCACCTGCTTAGTTATTTGAGATATATTATGGCTATTTTCGCCATGTTGAGCTATTTGGCTTAACTGCAGTCATATTGTACAGTCATGATAGTTACATTTGCATGTTATATCTCTGTCTTTGTGTAGTTTTGATATGATGTCTCACATGTTATTGATGTCCTTGTACGTGACACAAGTTTGAGCTATATTTGAGGCATATTGTGATATTTCGTGTTATGGAATTGAATTATTTTTCTGTGAGTTGTGAGACATTGAGACTTGAGCGGATTTATGACTGATGTGGCCATAGAGTCGTATTGTGATTGTTACTTGGATCGGGTTGCACACTGCAGTAGGCCATATTGACTTTACTATAATTTGGATCGGGTTGTACGCTGTAATAGACCATATTGGCTTTATTGTTATTTGGATCAGGTTGTGTGCCGCAATATGCCATATTGGCTTTTAATTAGCTCTTGGGAAGGATCCGCCTCTCCGGAGTCTGACATGCCAGCAGTGGGTGTAGGCACAGTGATATATACACGTGCTTTGGTAAGGGGATTTTGATCCAAGCACCCGTACATTGCTGGGTGATTGTGTTTGTGATGAAGTGGGGCATTTGAGCAAGGCACCTTGAGTGTGCTGAGAGTAAGTGTAATTGATGATAGTATTGTGAAATTATTTACGTGACACATATATTTTACATGTAGGCATGAAGATGTAATTTCCTCATACTAGCTGGTAATATGACATTTGATAACTTGACATGTATATTTGACATGTAGGCATAGAGATGTATTTTTCTCATGCTAAACGGTAATGTGACATTGATGTCTTGACATGTATTTGGACATATAGGCATAGAGATATATTTCCTCATGCTAACTATTAAACTAAAAGTCTTACCTGTTGTTGTGAATTGGAAAAACACAACTCTTTGTGGTAAACACATGTTTAATTGATTTCAGTGGTAAGATTTGGACTTTGACTGTTATACTTGAAAAACAAGTCTACTTTTCCATAACTGTGAACGAGCTGAGCATAATACCTTTTAAGTTATTCACTTTTACTGTCTTAATTATATTATTACGAGTTGCTATTGGCTATTAGTGTTGGACTTTGACCATCTTTCGAGCTCGTCACTGCTTTCAACCTGAGATAAGGTTTGTAAGTTATTGAGTACATGGAGTCAGTTGTAATCATACTGCACTTCTGCACTTTGTTTGTAGATTATAGAGCTGATGCGACTGTTTATGGTGGGAGTTGGCATTGAAAATATACCTGCCTTCAGGATATAGCTACCTCTTGTCTTTGGTAGTTTTGATTCAAATTCTGTTTATGTACATTCCAAATAGATGTTGCTTTGTAAATCTAAGTCTTAGAGATTCTGACTTGTACTACCAATCCTTGAGATTTTGTATAGAAGTTTAGTTGTTTTACCGTTTGACTCTTATCATTCTAATTTGAGTTGTGTTGGTTGTTATTTGGCTTACCTAGTGGGTTGGGTTAGGTGCCATCACAACTAGATGGATTTTGGGTCATGACAAGTTGGTATCAGAGCTTTAGGTCATAGGTTCTATGAGTCATCATGCAAGTGTCTTGTAAAGTCTTGTGGATCGGTATGATGACGTCCACACCTATCTTCGAGAGGCTATAGGGAAATTAGGATAAACTTCCCATCTTTCTTTCCTTATCGAGTCTCAACTATTCAGCTTGAAGCTTATCTCTGTGAATTCTCTCTATTTATTCGTATGTGATGCTGAGCACTCAGAATAAGTTGTGCACCAACAACTTGGGATGTCATGGATGAGGTGCAGATGTGTTCTTTGTGTTGAGGGGTTGTGCTAGTCTGGAGGACTTGAGGCCAGGTTTAGACGTAGATTGGGCTCGATAGTTTCAGTTGTGTAAGTATGTGCTTTTGGACTTACATATTCGGGAGTGTCCCTAAGAGTGGGATTTATGGATCAATGAGTAGTTGGGATGGCTATATGATGTGTATGATGTGACTGCAGGATGTGTTCAGGTGGCTTGGATGTGGCGAGAAGAGTTTGTTTGGGATGTGCAAAGGACTATTTGGCGCCTGATTTCTATCTTGATGTGTTGTACAATCTCGAGTTATGAGCTTGTTGAGGGATCTTTCATGTTATTCATTTGTGGTATGAAGTAGATTCTTATGTCTTGTTGACGAGTTTAGACTCGGGAATATTTAGCAATTGTAGAGTGTTTGTGACCATGGTAGGGAGTACAGAGATAACAATTTGAGGCTAAGCAGGTGGGTTATCACCTGCGGGGTAGTTTATGGATGTGTGATTCTTATGATATTTTTGTGGAGAGTTTCTTTCTACATATGGGTTATATGTGTTGTAATTTGAGTTTGGATCGCTTGAGGAAGTTGGCTTGACTATCATGAAGATGGATGTGAGCTTATTAGATGATTTGAGGTATTTTTATGATTAGCGCTACACGGGTTCATGAAAGATTTGGCTGAATTACGGTGCGAGATCATGGAAGTTATGGGGTAAAGGTATTGTGGGTTATCGGATGTTATGTTCTATGGCTTCGAACAAGGGGGGAGTATGCCAACGACAATCAGATTGCATGTTGTATTGGTTTCGGTCTAAGGCATATTTGAGGATCAATTATGACTTACAGAGGTTAGTTTTGAGGATAACTCGGGTAAGAAAATTTCTTGATGCATGATGTATTACACTTTATGGGAATACTGGAAATGTTGTAATGACTCGGGTTTGCTATCTATGGTGGAGGTAGTGTGCATGGAGTAGGTAGTCACTCGGTTGCATTAAGATGGGGTTCCTTCTTTAGGTGTTTGTGTGCTAATAGAGCACAGGTCGTTCGACTTGTTTTGCCGGTGCATTTGAGATTAGAGTAGGGTGGATGACCCTCGAGAAGTTATAATAAGTTCAAAATTCATATGTAGTATTTGAGAATTTCCCCTATTTGTATATGGTTAAGATTTGAGATTTGCATTGGGGTAGTGCCGAGACTTGCGGTATTTTTGTATCATTGGTGATTCTACATTTCAGTATCAAAGAGGTTAAAGAAACAACTTCAAATTCATGGAAGGTCTCTTCAGAGTGGGCATTTCGGTTACGTTACTATTGGGTGCTTAAAAGGGAAAACAATGATTTATGGGCATTAAGACAACGTGGTTTCGTGATACGATCTCTTGTGATGACCTATGTTAAGGATCGTAGAGTACTGGTAAGGAGAAGTGTTAACTTGAAGGCAATTTTGAAGGAACTCGGAGAAATAAGACAGCTCGACAGTAGGTTGGAGTAGCATGGTAATAGAAATGGTCAGTTCTTTTGGTTATTTTGATTCTTTTGAGGTGGTGAGGCTTTACCGGTGTTTTGTGGCAATGCTCTTGGGTTTGGCGACCTGCGTGACTTGGTTGAGTTAGAGGGATTCAATTCTGATGGCTTAGCTATGTGCTAACGGGTTCTAGTGAGCTTTCGATGATTTCGACCATGGCTTGAGATGGATGTTATCTATAGGCATAAGGAGATTGTTGCGTGTTGTGATTTTCTCCTGGATGTGATCAAGTGGGAGGTGGAGCATGTATCCTGCTTGTGACCCAGAATTGATAATGGGATTCTCGTGCTTTCATATGATGGCATGATAGATGCGGTACTACATGTAGGATTGAGGTTTGCATGTATGAGGTTGCGGTTTCGTTAGAAGAGAAGGTCATAAGTTCTAGACGACAATGGGCGATTTAAGATGTTTAGAAGAATGCCGGCACTATTTTGATATCACCTGAGAAGAGCCTGTATTTCAGAAAGGACGCACTGTGTTTGACTTGTGCACACTTTACTGGTGTTACGATAATCGTCGTGTTGATCGACTGCTGATGTCTAGATATTGTTATGGGAAAGCACGGAAGAATTATGCATGTATTTCTCGTGAGATAATTGTGTAGGAGGGATGTCTCAGTCATTTGGGTGGTTGAGTTGAGATCAGATATGGAGATCCTTGTATTCCAGGGATTTGAAGATTAGGAGGGTTCTCAGAGGCAGATTGTTCCTTGGTTGCGGACAGTGAAGGTATGTTAAGAGGTTGAATCTAAGTGTATTTATTGTGGATGGGTTATTGTGGACTTCTCGGAGGTTATCTATATGTCTCGGGAGGATCGAAATTCATTTGGAGGCCACAGGTAGGCCTATTGAAGATATGTATTCTACATCGAGTCAGATTTGTTACTTAGCACAACTATTATTGAAGGGTGTGTGATCGGTTAGAGTTGAACTTATTCGTACTTGATATGTTCGAGGTGTTGCTCTTCTATGCTACGATAGGTTGTGAGACTATTGACTATTTACACACATGATGTGGTTCTATTTGGGCCTTGTGGCGGAACTCGAGCAAGATGGCTCTTGGGGTGTTGAGGTTGAATTTGGGTATATTGTGCTATCCGCGTGTTTGTTGTTGATATGCATATGGTTGTTGATTTTGGGTATCATGGCTTGAGATATTTCATGTGGGCCGGTGTTTGGATTGGGCCACGCATCGCAGCGAAGTTATGTCTCATTTCGTGTGTTTTGTTTCTACTTTCTGAGATGGGTTCATGGCATTGTGTCTTGTGGTGATATATGTTGAGCTTGCAGGACAGTTCTCTCATTTGATTCTCTTTCCCCTTATTGGGTACATTTGAGTTGTTGCTTATTGGTGCACGGATTGCACGCTATGTGGCTCGAGGTGGTGCTGGTGTGACGTGTTGACCGAGCAGCTTTTATTGGATGAGATGAGGTTATTGGACCTAGAATGAGTCCCTATATATATAAACTCTATATACATAAATACTTGCACAAGTTTAGAATAGTATCAAACAATCATAACATGGTTAAGATGTCTTATAGTTGCTTAAGAAAGCTTTACTTAGCTAAACAGAATTAGTCGAAAGTTATCTTTACTAACTGAGAATAGTGGCTCATTCATGAATTAAGATAGACTCAAACCAAGATCATCATTTAAATCACAAAAAGAAATAAAAGTAATAATCAGTAAAGGCCATGTCCTACTAGGCCTTCGACTGAGGGATTGCATTTTTTCATAACTTAAGATCATGAGTTTTACCTAGAGTTATTGTTGCACCCTATTTTGTAATAGTCAAAATATAATACAACTAATGGTTCATCTGAAGTTGATAAGCGAGTCGCCACCTAATATTTAAGGTATATTTGGGTACCTATAAGTCTGTAAGTTTATTATCCTAATAGTCTGCTAACCGCCAAGATTTGGGTAAGGCTTCCCTTGAGGTAGCTACTTAGGTTAGGCTAGGTTCGAGGACGTAAAGGTCTATACTCTACTTAGTTAGGTGCCTAAATCTGTAAAGTATTTTAAGCCTTGTTTAAAATTCACTATATTGGGAGAAGGGGGTGTATATGTAATTTGAAAAGAAGTTATAGATTTTTTAAGGTTTTATAATATATGAAAATCCCCTTTTGTATATGCTCTTAAAGCTGAAAAGAAAAAACTTGTGAAGGACTTCTATATTTGAAAGAAAGTTTGAGTGTTTTTCAAAATGTGTTTACTCATATATAACTTGGCAAAAAAAGAGACTACTAAAAAATATACCATAAATTGGGATAGGTATACCTCTTTTGAAAATCAATTTCAATCGGAATTTGTGTTTGAAACTCACTGAGGTTTGTTTAGTTTGCAATCACCTGCTATGTTTGGTTTTGTTTCTTGAAAATCAGCTTCATAATTATTCTCGCGATTATAATCTTTTCAAAGAGAATTCATAATTATTCTCGTCTTGTTAGTAACAACAAGACGAGGTTTTCTATTTGTTAAAAAATAAATTTGAAACTAATAAATGATTAAATGTTAGAGGGTTTAAAGAAAACAGAATTTTTGATTTTCGATTCTTTTACCTATGGGCCTTGACTTGCCTAATTCCTAAAGTTAATTCGGATATCAAATATCCAATGATAGCATTAGTCATTCACATATACAAGGTAAACAACAGCGAATGCAATTAAACATTAGAAAGGGAAAAGAGGCTGGACCCTTGGCCATTTGGGCTTAGTGCTTAAGCAGGCCCACTATTATGTGCACGAGTAGCAGACGCGACAGGAATGCAATGGCCCAGATCTGACGGTTGAATTGAGCTCCAAATGGGCTCAACAGTCCCTGGTTAAATTCATGCATACAAAGAAAAGAATTAATTCATATCAATTGTACAAAAAAAACTAAATGAGATAAAATTATAAACAGTAATGAAGAGTTGGGGACTATAGTGAGGTAGATTTTATTTGTGCTAATCCTTTGAGGATTAATAGGCGTTCGTGGTTAAGGTCTTGGTATTGATCCTTATTTATGGATATGACCCCCTTTGAACCTTTGGCACTTCAGAGTTCACGAGGGTCTCACGGACCCCGAGCAATGCTTGTACCAAGGAGAGGAATCGCAAAGCAACAAGTTTCACATTCAAATATCACTAACCACCTACTCAAGTCTTCCTCAAAGACTTATACATAAATAAAAAGTTTAGCAGAATAAATTAATACTGATAACACACAAATAACATGTGCAAGAGCCATGGTAATATTTTGAGAGTTCAACACACACGCAAAGATTGGTAACATTGCACTGACAAGGCATCACAGTTCATCAAGGCATAATAGCAACTAAGGACATAGTATTGATTTGGAGGATCAGAATAATAGCAATAGTAGGATGTTCATTTCTTAAGGATTTCAAATTTAAGGTGTTAACAGGCTATTACTTAACAGAGAAAAGCTCAAATACAAGTTCTATTGATTCCACTGTAGGTTTAATGTTTCAGAATCCTCCTAAGTTCGGATCATAAGGACCATTCTCTGGAATTTCTAAAGCCTTAGCATAGTTAATAATAGGCATTCATTTCTTCTAACAATTAAACTAGTGATGTTTATTTAGAACTTTCTGAGAGGGGCATACTAATTAGTCAGGACAGCAAAGTCATTAAACAGGAAAAGAATAAATCTTAGTCTTACTCAACACTAATGGACTGAATACACAAATTATCAAGATTTCTAAATGTTAAACTTAAATAGATTCAGGTTGAGTCCCTACAAGATATGGAATAAGGCATAAGGCAGTGGGTAATAACATTCATCTTTATGTATGCAAGTCATAATGGACTGACATCTAAATATGTATGCAAGTTTAGTAGCAGAGCATGTCAACATGGTTCAATACAGTGTTTGTGTATAAGTTAACATGACAAACATGCAAGGGCCAAGTCACAGCAGAAACTAACAGTTGGAGTCATATGGAACATATTATTACAAGCAAATAGGAACAAAACCCCTTAAAAGGGGAGTACTTACAAACCCAAACCAAATGCAACACCACAGTAGAGTCAAAACCAGGGCAAAGAAAAGAGTTAAAACATGAGTGTGAATATACAATCTCTCAAACCAAAGTCATAAGATGGTTTATGAACAAAGCAGGGATTAACATGGCAGATGTAAATTGAGGTGCAAAATGTCCTTAATGTAGTATCAGAAATCTCATAGAAAACTCAAGTAGTTATGAAAGTGCAAGTGTCAAGTTCATTGCAAAAATCTGTAACAAACCAGCCGGTTGTCTTGTATATTGTAGCCCTATTTCCCTGTTTATTGCTTATTCTGTATTCACTTGTGGTTACTTGACTTGTCGGGGTGGCTGGTTTGGTTCCGGAGATGTTTTGAAGTGAATTAGGACATTTAGTCCCAAGGTTGGAAGCTTAAGTTGAAAGAGTTGACCGGAGTTTGACTTTTGTGTAGACGACTCCGGAATGGAGTTTTGATGTTTCCGATAGCTTCTTAGTTTTAAAGGTTTGGAAGGTTGAGAAGTTTGACCGAGAGTTAACTTTGTTGATATCGGGCTCGGAATTTGGTTCCGGAAGTTGGAGTAGGTCTGTTATGTGATCTATTACTTGTGAAAATATGAGGTCACTCGGAGTTGGTTTGATATGATTAGGCTTGAATTGGGGTGCGATTCGTGATTTCGATGTTGTTTGGTGTGATTTAAGGCTTCGACTAAGTTCGTATAATGTTTTAGGACGTGTTGGTTTGTTCGGAGGGGGTCCCAGAGGCCTCGTGTGTGATTCGGATTGAAATCGAATTTGGGAATTGGACTTGTGGGAATTCTGTTGGCAGCAGTTCTGGTGAAACCGCACCTGCGAGGCTTTGGCTGTAGGTGCGGAACCACATAAGCAGTGAGTTATGCGCAGGTGCGTGGAATCGGGGAGGTTGCCTGGGAGTGCAGGTGCGAAAGGGTCTCCGCATCTACGAGTCCACAGAAGCGGCTTTGAGCAGCAGAAGCGGAGGTTGGCTGGGAGCTGAGGGATCGCAGGTGCGAACAGGTTTATGTAGAAGCGAAGTCGCTTCTGTGAGGAAGGACCCAGAAGCTGAAATGAGAAGGAGGACCAAGGATCACAAGAGTGGAAGCTTTCCGCAAAAGCGGACCTGCGGAAGCGAGATTTTTGGCCACAGAAGCGGCAGGTCGGGAGTTTAGTGGTCTTCGCAGAAGCGAGCTTTTTCCGCAAAATCAGACGCAGGTGTGCTATTTCTATCCGTAGGTGCGGGATTGCTAGCAATTTTTTTAAATCAAAGGGTTTAGTTGATTTTCTCACTGTTGGAATTTTGAAGTTCGGACTAGGGTGAATTTTGAAGAAGATCCACCTAGATTGAAGAGGTAAGTAAATTTTAATCACTTATGTCCATAAATATTGAATACCCATTGATTATTTCACCTAATTTCATGAATCTAAGTTAGAATTTGGGGATTTTTGGACTATGTTATTGGAGAGTGAAATTTGAGGATTTGAAGGGCGATTTATGGTTGGAATTGGATGATTTTTGTATGGTTAGACTCGTAATTGAATGGGTGTTCGGAATTTTTGAAGTTTGTTAGATTCCGAGGTGCGAGCCCGGGGTTGAATTTTTGGATTGACCCTTTGATTTGAGTTAAAGACATTAGCTTTATCTTTTGGAATCACTTCCTATGGTTTTTATTGATAGTATTACGTTATTTTGGCTAGATTCGAGCCTTCCGGAGGTTGATACGCGTGGGAAGGGCTTGTTAGCGGAGTGATTTGGTTTGCTTGAGGTAATTATTTTATCTAAACTTGGTTGAGGCACTAGTTACCTGAATTATTTGTGATAGCTACGTGCTATGAGTGCGCACATGTGTGGGGTTTGAGACCATGTGCTAACATCGCGTTACTTATCCATGCTCGGGATATTATTTAGGCTATGTCATGCCTTGAATTGATTGTTAAGCTTCAAGCTGAATTGCTCTTCCTATACGTACCGTTTGTGAGCTACTTGTACCACATTGAGGTTTCATTAAAGTTATTTTTCCTGTTGGAACTGATAAAATTGCTATTCCATGATGAAATTATCTGTTTTAGCTACGTGCTATTCCATGATGAAAGATCTGCACATGGTGTTTATTGACCTGGAGAAAGCATATGACAAGGTCCCTAGGGAGGTTATCTGGAGATGCCTGGAGGCGAAAGGTGTGCCTGTAGCTTATATTAAGGCGATCAAGGACATCTATGATGGAGCTAAGACTCGGGTTAGGATAGTGGGAGGCGACTCTGAGCATTTCCCAGTTTCTATGGAGTTATATCAAGGATCTGCGCTCAGCCCATTTTTATTTGCGCACGGTGATGGACGCATTGACACAGCACATTTAAAGGGAGGTGCCATGGTGTATGTTATTCGATGACTACATAGTTTTGATTGATGAGATGCGAGGCAATGTTAACGACAGGCTAGAGTTTTGGAGGCACACCCTCGAGTCTAAGGGTTTCAAGTTGAGCAGGACCAAGATAGAATATCTGGAATGCAAGTTCAGCGCCGAGTCAGGGAAGTGGGCATGGACGTGAGGCTTGGAGTATAGGTCATCCCCAAGAAAAGTAGCTTAAAGTACCTGGGGTCAGTTAGCCAGGGGGACAGAGAGATTGATGAGGATGTCACACACCGTATAGGGGTGGGGTGGATAAAATGGAGGTTAGCATCAGGAGTCTTGTGTGACAAGAGGGTGCCACTGTTAATCAAAGGTAAGTTCTATAGAAGATGAAAGTGGCAGAGATGAGGATGTTGAGGTGGATGTGCGGAAGTACTAGGATGTATAAGATTAGGAATGAAGTTATTCGGGAGAAGGTAAGCGTGTCTCCTATGGATGACAAGATGCGGGAAGCGAGGCTCAAATGGTTCGAGCATGTGTGTAGGAGGAGCCCTGATGCTCTGGTGAGGAGGTGCGAGAGTTTGGCCCTGGTGGGGACGAGAAGAGGTAAAGGGCAACCTAAGAAGTATTGGGGAGAGGTGATTAGACAGGACATAGCGTTGTTGCAAATTTTCGAGGACATGGCCCTTGATAGAAAGGTGTGGAAGTCGAGCATTAGGGTTGTAGGTTAGGACGTAGTCGAGTCCAGGGGTGAGGCTAGTTTGATAAGGGTGGTCTTAGACGGCTAGGTTTTTTTTTTTGGGCTGAATTTATATTTTATTGCTGAAATTAAAGTACACCAATGGAGGGGGACATAAAACTTACCTCCCAAAATAGAATGCGCATCTTAAGGTGATGGCTAATTGTACCTAAAAAGTAGTAGCGGGTTAGACCTAAAATAATGTAACGGTTGTCTATTTGATGATAGACAGTCATCTGTACAAAAACACTGTGATTTTCTTGTAGGTCAGCTATACAAAAAAGTACATGTATGCCTATTTCTACTAAGTTTTGTTTGCGCCCTATTATATGCTCCTAACATCTATCTCTAGGATGTTGCAAAAGATTGAAAAAAAAGCATGAGCTATCTTCCAGTTTGCTTTGACAAAAGTGAGGTTGAAATTAATTATCAAGAAGTATCCTGTTTCTGAATATCAGTGTTGCTTGTATTGTTTGTTGGGCATTTTTCCAGTTACTGTTGCTGAGGCTGGATCTGGTATGTGCTATATGATGAGACTGCTTTTGATGATTGTTTAGTTTTCTGCCTCTGAGGGGGAGTACTGCTTGTTTTTGTGGCTGGACAGTTAGATATAGTGTCAGTGGGTTTTGAAGTGGTCTACTCTGATTGTTGTTGTTCCTGGTTGAGTGTTTCTTCTGCTGATATTCCATGAACTCTATTGCTGTGTCTAGAAGTTGCTACTATTTTGCTTTGTGTCTGTGTGGATCCTTCATCCTGTGCTGCTTTGAGTTAGTTGGAATTTTGTAACCTGGAGTCTGCATTTTTGTTTCTTGAAGCTGCTGCTGCATTGCGTTATGTACATGCTTATCCTTGCTCCTGAACTGCTGTGTGTTGCTTGGCTATCTATGGAATATGAGTTCTGGAGTGCTCCATGATGGTTGATCTGACTTGTTGTTGCTCTTGTATGTGTACTTCCTCTGCTGATAATTTGCTGGCTGAGTTTCTATGTCCTGAAGTTGCTGTTGCTGTGTTTTCTGACTGTGTATATCCTTGCTGTTGTGCTGCTTTCGATGATATCCTATTGGTGTTTCAGCTTTCTGGGATGATTGTTGGCTCTGGAGATTGCTAGAGTGTTGCTGAGTGAAATTAGGAGTCCAGTAATGTGATGTGGCTAGGAGTGTCCAAGATAATTGCTATAGTTGCAACAGATTGAGCACCAAGGGTGCTAATACCACACCTTGCAACTGCAACAATAATCTGGACCATCTCCAGCTGTTTACAGTACTTTGTAGGGTGCTGGGATCAGTGGTGAACATGATATATGTTGCTGCTTTTTGGGATTTTGTTTGCTGCTGATAATATGGCAGTTGTCTTTGTTTTGCATGCTGAATTAAGTGCTTTGTATTCCTATAATCTTCAGGGTGTTGCTGCTGTTGGTTGTCTGTTAGGTGTGCTTGTGGCTGCTGCAGTTGTTGCAGGCAATGTGACTGGCAGACCTTGTTGTTATTCTTGCTATATTGTGTGGTGATTGAGTACCAGTGCTTTATGGTGACAGGGATTGTCCATCTTAATTCTCCTATGTTGCTGCTGTTGTTTAGTTGTGTGCTTGCTGGGATGCTGTGTTGTAAGCTAGCAAGGGGAATCCATGATACTTGCTGTAATTGCAATAGATTGAGCATTAGAAATGCTACTATCCCACATTGCAATTGCAGCAATGATCTGGCCTCCTCTAGGTTCTCTGCTAAGTTGGGGGGTGTACTGAGCATATGTATGTGTGTTTGTTGAGCTTGGTTGGAGTAGTTGGGTTCTGTCCTGCCAACAAAAGAAGCAAGGTAATGAGACATTGCTTTTTCAGTAGTAGCCTGTCTCCTCCCAGTGATCAGAGTTTCACTGCAGCTTGACTCCAAGGTACTGGTGGTTAAAGCTATGAGCAGGTGTTGATGGCAGCCCTTTTCAGCATTTCTTGCAAGAAAAAACCTCATGTTAGATTGTATCCAATTCTCCAATTTTTCCTCATTGCTGATGTTGTGATGATGCTTATGGTGACAGCCCTGGTAGCATTGTGCCTGTGTGATGCTGTTCCATGGCACATCATATGGCAGCAGTTGGTGTGGACGTACCAAGCCTTTGCTGTATTTAGCAGTGTTGGCAGGTTGTGCTCCAGTTTTTCTTTGTTGGTGCTGCCTTGGCCTCCAGCTTCTCCTGACTGTATGAATTAGTTGGTGTGGTTGATATGCAGTTTAGTTGTTCCTGTGGTCCCTGCAAGAAAAGAAGAGAAGTTAGTGTAGAGCCACTGCCCCATTCTTTCTTTAGCACTGCTGTTTTGCTTTCCACCAGGTATCTTGCCCTTTGGCAGTGTTACTGCCCCTAGTTTCTTGCCACTCTTACTCTTAGGTATGGACATTGGCTCTTATCACTGTTGAGCAGTCTTCTACTTTGTATATCCAAATCCTCAAAATAGTAGCATTCCATTGGTCCAATGTCCAGTACATAGTTGGCCAGATGATCTGCCATTTTGTTGCCTTCTCTGAGTGTGTGTGTTATTGTTATATTGTAGCTCGCCATCAATTTTCTGATCTCTAAAATTGTTTCATCAATGGACCATGGCACTCTCCATTCTCCCTTTATACTTTTCACAAGCGTCATTGAATCAATGTGAAGGTCTATGAGAGAGTAGTCATTGTGAATACAGAATCTCAGGGCCTCAACCATTGCTTGTGCTTCAGCTTCTGTATTTGTGCCTTCTTGGATTTCTTTACTACATGCATATATGATATCTCCCTTCTCATCTCTCAATATGAAGCCAATGGAACTTCTTCCTGGATTACCTCTGAATGCTCCATCTGTATTTACCTTAGTCCACCCTTGACTGGGGAGTTCCCAAAGTACTTTTGTGTACTTCAGGGTGGGGGTGTATTGTTCCATCACAGTGAGTATGTCTGGCCATTTATGTGGGATGTTGTGCATACCTAGCTTTCTGAATTTGATAAGTAGCTGAAGAGTAGAATAGATATGGTAGATTACTCTACTGATAGTGACTGCATCTCCATGTCTGTAGCTGTTTCTTCTCTTCCACAGCTCCCATACAATCACTGAAGGTAGGGCCTGCATTATTGGTTTCAGTCGACTGATCACTTTTGCAATCCACTGCTTGGTGCAGTATGATTCCTTCTGTGTCAATTCTTGCAAAGCCAAGGAAATACCTCCATACTTTTTTGGCAGCATATGAAGTGAAGAAGAGGTGTTGTCTTGTTTCCTCTTGTGGTTCTGCACAGCAACTGCATTTAGAAGCCATGTGGTATCCCAGGTTTTTGAAGAAATCATCAAGTGGTATCCCGTTTCTCCATAATTTACACATGAAGAAATGCAACCTTGAATGGCAGTCCTCTCACCCAAATGTTCTTGTAAGCATTGTGAGGATGCTGCCTCTTTCTCAAATATTCCCAAGCTGATTTAACAATGAAGTCCCCACTTGTGTCTAGCATCCATATTGGTTTATCAAGTTCATCAATGGAGTTGGAGGTTGAATATTCTCCAGTATGTGTGTAGCAAATTCAACTGGCAGTATCTCTTTATCTTCTCCTCATTCCAGTAACCATCACACACCACATCCCGAATATTTTGTATGGTTTCATCACATATAAATTCAGGTGGGGTGACAAAGTATAAGGCTCCTAGTCCAGTCCAGTTTTCAAATCAGAATAGAGAAAATCCCATTTTAGGTTGCCAACAGATTTGGTGCTCTATGATGTTCCTGCAGTCTGTCATTTTCCTCCATATGTGAGAACCACCTCTTCTTGGTACTATTATAGGATTGAGCTTTTTGCAGTACTTTTGGCTCATAAATGCACTCCACAGAGTTGGTTTTGTTCTGATGTTCCACCATAGCTTACAAAACAATGCTGTGGACATATCATGTAGTGATCTGAAACCTACACCACCTTCCTCATATGGTAAGCATAGAGTACTGCATGATGCACAGTGCCTGTTGGGTTTCCCATAGAGTTGCACCAAAAAAATTGTGCAATAACCTTGTGTAGTTTATTGATTACACAGGCTGGGGGTTTACTGCAGAGAGGAGATGTATGGGCATGCTTTGTAACATATGTGTAACAAGCACTGCCCTTCCTGCTATGGAGAGTAGTTTCCCTCTCCAATTTTGCAATTTATCCATCACCTTTTGTATGAGACCTTGATAGTAGTCCATCTTCCTCCTCTTGAAGAAGACTGGGCATCCCAGTAAGTAAAAGGGAATTCTTGCCTCAGTATTCCTGTGATTCTTTGCACTTTGTCAGTTACTTTTGTTGAGGTGGAGTGATGCATGTAGACAGCAGACTTGTTCTTGTTGATCAGTTAGCCTGAAGCTTTTTCACATTCAGTCAGCATTTCCATTATCAGTTGAAGTGAAGTGGCAACTGATGAAGAAAAGATGATGGTGTCATCAGCATATGCGAAGTGGTTTATTTTGGGACTCCATTTAGGCAGTCCAAAACCACAGAAATACAGGTTGGAGTGTAAAGCATTGAGTCCTCTAGACATAGCTTCTGCTGCCAGTATAAAGAGGGCAGGTGACAAAGGGTCGCCTTGTTTGACTCTTGTGGATTTAAAGAATCCATGTGGTTCTCCATTGATCAGAACAGAGTACCAGTTGTTTGCCACAATCCCATGTATCATACCAATGAAATTCTCCTCAAATCCCATCTTCCTCAGAACCTTTGTCAAGAAAAGCCATGATAGTCTGTCATATGCTTTTTTCATGTCCAGTTTGAGTACCACATTTGGGCCTGCTTTAGTTCTCAAACGAATGTCTGTTATAATTTCTTGAGTTAACAAAACATTTTCCAATATGCTTCTGCCTTTTACAAAACCAGCTTGTTCTTCAGAGATTAGCTTTGGTAAAATGCTTACCATTCTGTCATGGATCACTCTGGAGAAAATTTTATTGCTGAAATTGCTGAGACTGATTGTCTCATATCTGAGAAGGTCAGTACCTCCTTCTTTTTTGGCAGTAGCACCAGGTTTGTGTGTGTTATACTCTTGGGAAGAATATGTCCATTGAAGACTGCTTTCACCATATCCACTATGTCATCCTCGATTATATCCGAGCATGATTGATAGAAGCTACTATTGAAACCATCAGGTCCACCAGCACTTTTTGCATTAAGTCCAAATACTGCTTGTTTGATTTCTTCCTTTGTTGGTTGTTGCATTAGTATATCATTATCTGTGCTTTCCATCAATATGGGAATATGATCCAGGATTCTGAATGTTGTAGGGATGTTTGCCTCATAGAACTGGGCTTTGAAATAGTTAATTGCTTCCTCTGCTATTTCTTCCTTCTCTTCTAACCATATACCCTGATTGTCCTGTATTCTCTTCAGTTGTAATCTCTTCCTTCTGCCATTCACTTATGCATGAAAGAACTTTGTGTTTCTGTCTCCATCTGTGAACCATGTCATACAAGATTTTTGCTTCCAGAATTGCTCCTCTAGGTCAAATATCTGATCAAATCAGCTTGAACCCTTTGCAGCCTTATTTTGCTCTGTGCAGTAGGTTGTAGTTCAAATTGTGCTTCAAGTACTTTGACCACTTCCTCCAGGCTTGCTATTTTTTGAAAGATGTCTCTATATGTTGCTTTACTCCATGTTGATAGAGCTCTTTTCACCTTCTTCAATTTGTGATTAAATACCAGGAAAGGATCCCCTACAAAATCTGCTTTCCAGTTTTCCTTTACCACATCTTTGAAAGAGTGATGTTTTATCCAGAAATTGAGGAATCTGAAAGCTTTCTTTGTAGGTGTGGTATTTTGGTTGCAGGCTAGTAACATAGGACAGTGGTCTGACCCTATCTTTGGCAAGTGGGTGACTTCCAACTGTGGCTGCCATTGTTGAAGTGCACAATTAGCTAGGCATCTGTCCAGTCTTTTGAAAATACAATCTTCCTCTGCTTTCCCATTCCACCATGTGTAGATGCTGCCCTTAAAGCTGAGTTTAGAGAGATTGCAGGTATTGATGCAATGTCTAAAGTCTTCAACTTCATTTAGAGATAAGGACTCCTCCAAACTTCTCTTCTTCATCCCATATCACGTTGAAATCACCCCCTACAAGCCAAGGCATTGATATATCTCTAGAAAGATTGTACATACTATCCCACAACTCAATTCTTTCAGTAGCATCACATTTTGCGTATACAAAGGTGACAATGAAAGAAGAGTGTGACTCCATGTTTGTCAGTTGCATTGTTAGTTGCTGTTCCATATCATTTATTACCTCTGCTTCATGATCATCATCCACAAATACCCATATCTTGTATGAAACATTGGCGTAGCACTTTGGCATCCCAATCTTCCTTTTGTACCTCTCCAGTTTTTTAAATTTCTGCTTAGGTTCCATGAGCCCAATGAATTAAAAATGGTTCTATCTGTGCATATTGATCAGTCTCTCAAAGGCTTGCTGAGTGTTGACTGATCTTATATTCCATATGATTCGATTCATGATTGGGTGTGGGATTTAGATAGGATCCTCATGGTTTGGACCCCTGACATTGCATTTTGATTGTCCTTGCCCTGCTTTTTCTTGCCCCTTTTGGCTGATTTCCTTGCATACATAAACTTTGGTGATATATCTGCTTGTCTTGCCACATTGATGAGGTTTTGAGTAATAGATTCCTCATCAAGGTTCCTTCCTGTTTCTGTTGTATGAGCCTCCTTTTTTAGTAGCTCCTCTGTATTCTACTAATTATGTATTGATGTATGCTTGGCTTATTCCAGTGATCTTTGTAATGTGGCTCAACTATCCTTTGTTGGTAGTGTATTTATGTGAGGTAGTAGCTGCCTCCTCATTGTGTTGTGTACTCCTGCCTTGACTCTTATTTTCCTTTTCTCTAGAGTTCTGAACAGTATGAGATTTGAGTTGAGGCTTTATGAGAATGTTGGGTAGACTCACTTCCAATGTTGTGATCTCATTTTTGGCTATTGACAACTCCTCATCCTTGTGGTTGATATGAGGGTCTTCCCTTTTGTCTTGTTGCTTTGCCTTGTCATTTACATTTTGCACATTTGGTTCTTCTTCCTCATCAGTTGAACCCTCATCACTTCCATGCCTTTTGGTACTGCTTCTTCTTCTTATCCTTTTTCTATTTGCTCACTTCATAGCTTGCCTTCACTGAGTTGGATTCTGTCAGCCTCATTCACCTCAGGTATCAGGATTTCTTGGCATGATTGGTTTGTTGTGATATTGTTGATAAAATCCCTGTTGACCCAATGTCCTGTTGTTTCTTTGCTTTCAAAGGCTAGTGCTTTGTCTCCACTTCCATTTACCTCTGCTTGTGTCTTAGTAGGCTGTAATTGCTTGCTAGTACCTGGAGTTGAAATTAAATGTGCTGCCATTGAGGCATGTGTATTTCCTCTCATTGCTTCTTCAGCTACAATTAGATGATTACCTTCATTGGCTCTGCTCTGTTCAATCTCCAGTGCTGCAAACTTGTTGTTTGTCTGCAATTTCTGCATCTCTGTATTAGCTGGTGTTAGTGTCAATTTGCTTTTGGATTGGTCTGCTATTTGTTTGTCTTTGCTTTGGGTTTGATTGACTTCCTTCCATTGTAGACCAATGTTGCCAACTATCTTACCACATGACAGGATCATGAGGGCTGCTGCTTCTTTTGTCTTTACCTTAGATTTCTGCTTTTCAATAGTGGTTTCATTTAGTAATTCAGAATGAAACTTCCAGCATTCTAGCATGTCATGACCCTGTAACTTGCACTGTTTGCAGTATTTGGGTATGAAGTCATATGAACTTTTACCAATTCAGTTCTTATGCTCCCTGTAACTTCATCCTCAATATCCATGCGGACTTTCTTTGGTAATTCTGTTACCAAATCAACTAATACCTTGACTCTTGCACAACTTGGACGGGTTTTGTTGATTGTTGCCATATCTACATGCAATGGCTTTCCAACTGTTGAGGCTAAATAGAAGAGACATTCTTTAACAAAGTAAGTAGGTAGCAGATTAGGGAATGAAATCCAAGCCATTGCTTTGGACGTTTCTTCTCCTTCTTTGAATTTGGCATCAAAAATCAATGTCCTCATTTGATACTCGTATCCATCTTTTTCTTTCAGATAATATACTGCCTTCGATGTAAAGTTGATGAAATCTTGCCATAGCGTCAATCGAATTAGCACGTGCCTGTCTCTGAGGAGCCCAATGTTACAGTCGCCTTTAATTCCACACTGAGCAGGAATTAACCTACGCAGCTCTTGAATGTCAGGCCACCCATAGGAAAATTTACCAATTACTGCATATTGAAGGCCTTCAACTATGTTAATTCTATCAACTTCGGCTTCTGTAAATTTGACATAAGGCTGACCTTGCAAGAAGCTTGCTTTTTTGAAAGGTATTGGCTCGATTTGTGCTGTCGAGTTAGGGTTTACTATTGGGGGCAAGTTGAGGGTTGAAGGTTTGAGTAGACAACTGTAATCTAGGGGTTGTTGATTTGTTGTATTTGTGGTGGGAGGTTGGGGAGTGAGGGGAGGAGATTCGCCAGCCGGCTGGGCCCTGGTCGGCATCGCCATGGATGGCGATGAAAGCTTCGTGTTCTTCGCCTCACTTTCTCTGTCTATCGCCAGAGCCTCTCTCACTAAAAGCTGGTCCCTTTTAGACGGAAATCAGAAGTGGTCGGCTAGGGGTTTATGTTGTGTTCTCCCTATCCTTACATTTTCATAGTATCGGGCTTATTTTCTGGTTTTGTTATTGCATTTCAACTATTTTCTAGTTCTTGTGATGCTAATATTATTTCTTTGGTTTCTGTTTGATGGTACTAGTATATTGTCCCTTCCCTTCTCTTCTCGTATTTTCCGTCTTCTTGAGCCGAGGGTCTTTCGGAAATAGCCTTTCTACTTCTTCGGAGTAGGGCTAAGGTCTGTGTACACACTACCCTCCCTAGACCCCACTTGTGGGATTTTACTGGGTCGTGGTCGTTGTTTTTGTTGTTGCTTTCTCTGTGTTATAAGCTGGACTGGTAGCCCGTGACCACGCCGGGCAGATTGAGATTGTTGGCACGTAATTGTCCGTGCAGTTGATATTATTGGCATGTGAGTTGTCCGTGCAGCACGTGAGTCGTTCGTGCATATCCAAATATTGATATTATTAGCACGTGAGTTGTCCATGCAGCATGTGAGTTGTATGTGGGGGTTATGTTATTAGTACGCGAGTTGTCCGTGTAGCACATGAGTTGTCTGTGCAGCGTGTGGATACGAATCCATCACCCTAGGGTCGCCCTCTCATGTTTCTCTCTTGATGGTGTACCTGCGGATATTGAGGAAAGTCTAGACAGTGTTGTTTGGAATTGCATTTCATCTATGGTTAGTTACTTGATCATATCATCTCTATATGATGAACATTGACCAAATAGAGTATTTGAGTAACTGTGCATATACACACAAATATGCTTCTACCTGTGCTTTATGACTTGATTACATTAGTGTTCAATACTTATTAAATGATGAAACTGTACATGTTATAGCAAGTATCAGTTATAGTTCTTGCTTCTTTTACCTCGCCGAGTTTAGCTACGATACTTATTGAGTACATTGTGTCGGTTGTAGTCGTACTAAACTCTACACTTAATTAAAAAGATCCAGGTGTGGGACCCGTTATCAGCAGTAGGCTGCTTGATTGGACTGAGTTCGAGAGGCGAGGTAGAGTTGCATCCTTGGTAACAGTTTTGACTTGTCTTTTTCTTACATACAGTTATTACAATTCAGACATTGTTATTATTGTTTAGTTTCAGACTTGTATTCCGTTGTAGAGCTCATGACTCCGTATTTACCAGTTTCTGGGGGATTTATCTTGTATTAGCAGTATTTTAGTTATATTGAGATTCAGACTTAAGCTATTTTTATAAATTATGCTACTCTAGTTCTTTATTGTTATAATTCGGCTTGCCTAGCTGCTGTGTTAGGCGCCACCATGACGGGTTGGGATTTTGGGTCGTGACAGAATCAATAGAGAACAGTTTTCCCAACATGACTTAGCAAGGTTCATTACATGATTTCTTTTATAATGACAGCCTTCCATGAATCATTAAGTGCATAGAACAGACATGATTTCAACAACAAGACTGTCAGCTAAGGTCTCTAGAGCAGACAGATTCAAATGCAAGACATGAGTTGTAATTGGGATCATTTTTACTTTGAACTAAAATAATATGGCATAACATAAGGAACACAAGGATCAGTATAGCACAATGTAACATATGTGAAGTCTTAACAGGACATCAGGAGAAACTAGATCAATTTAGCTAACATGGTATAACTATCAATTAACTGGCAGGGTTGGAACACATATAGGACCAACACAAGGGTTTAGCTCAACTGATGATGAGAGGTTCTGCAGGATTTATCCACCAGAGTATCAACATCATGGAAAACATTTTATCTAGCTAGTTATGGGAGATGGAATTCATTAACAGCATAGACTGGCCAGCGGTACCAAAAAACGTAATTTACCAGAAAATTATCAGCTCAATCAGTCAAAATGGCATGTAAAAGTAGAACACAACTAGTACAATCACACACCATTGATGTATATCATAAACGGAGGGTAATCAACGGAGAAAATATCATAAACACAACATTTCATAATTAATTAAAGATAGAGAGAGGGTCAGTGTACACTGACCTTCTGTAGAGCAGCAAACCAAGTAAGAATTGATTGTTAGCCATTTAAAAACCCAAAACCAACAACGAGCAACTCACAGAGGTTGAACTCAAACAGGAATGAAAAGAAGAAAAAGGAATTAGAAAGGAGCTACTGGACTTAAACTTAGCAGAAAACCTTTAATGTTCTTTAGTATTTTTAGTCGTTGTTAGGTGTACTGATGTCTGGTAGGTGAGAACAATTAAATCCCTATTTATAGTACCAACCCTAGGAGAGAGGCTCTATAAGATAAGTTAATCAGAGTTCTCGGAAGGAGGTCCCACCATTTACTTGACTCTTAGACCCTTTGTTGGTTTTGCGCAATGGGGTGGCCTTCAAGCCTTAAGGTTCCAATTAAATTCAAATTGGTAGTGAAAAGTGATGACAGTCGAGTGATGATAGCAAATAGGGGTGAAATCAGTGAAGAATAGAGGTGAAAATACCACAGAGATTACTTGGGCACGAGGGTCGACCGTTGGAGCCTTTGGATTGCTGGTCAAGCCCTAATATCTAAAGGTCACTGCATTTGACATCTGAATAAAGAATAAGAATGATGAACTTAGAGATAAACAACAATGCATGCCATGGATTTGAAAGGCCGAAGGACGATGCGATTTTCAGTAGCAACTTTTAGGTCTAGGGTTTGATTTGGGGGATTTGAAATTTAGTGATGATAATGGAAATAATCGGGTAGATTTGCGAATTAGGGGACATATTACGCGATTTGGGGTTTGAACCTATAACCTTGCACAAATTTGTTCAAGGATTTGTGATTGATGGGGTTGAAAGGGGTGAGAGAAAAGAGAGAGAATTGGGAAAGAGAGGCGACCGGGTAGGGTTGAGGATAAGTAGGGTTTAGGGTCTCTAAGGATTAAAAGTGAAAGACTAAATCTAAGCCGTTAGATCTCTTGATCAACGACTCTGATATTTTAGGAGGTATAAAAATGGTTACTAGGGAAAAAACGGCAGTTGTTGGATCACTATGATCCAATGGTTGAGATAAGGTTTCGAAAAAGGTTTAAAATAAAGGAACGAGAATTAGTGTGGACCATTGATGATTTGGATCAACTGTCCAGATCCGTTGTGTTTTTTTTGTGAGTGGGAAAGACATGCAACGTGGAATGGTGTTATTGGTTGAGAAGAAGTGGCATAGATTGCCAACATAAGATAGAAGAGGTGGGTCTGGACCGCATCAAAGGTTTGGGCTTGTGTATTTTGGAACAAAATGGCTGAAATGTACTTAAACACCAATACATTGATTTTAATTGGTTAATTGCAATTGTAGTCTTTATAGCTTTTAAACCCTTTAAATATTAACTTAATTAATTCTAATTAAATGAGATAAAATATAATCATCAAATATATTATAAATTACTATGACTAATTATTTAAGAACTTCATTAAATTATAAAACTAATTTTGGATTAATTAAAGCAATAAAGTGATATAATTAAAAATTAAATGTTAATTTATTAAATTAATTATAAAACTCATTTATTTAAATATAAAGGTTATTTTAACAATTTCAAAATAGTAGGAGTAATATAATTCATAAAAATTTAATACCAAATCATTAATTCAACATTATTAGTTATTATTTCCTATTATATAAAAATATGTATTATAGATTAGAAAATATTTTACCACATTTATTATAAATTATTAAGCATAAATAATTTAATTTTAAAAGGAAGGGTCAAATTGGTCATCAATAGTTGTCCCTCTTTGACCGGAGATGATGAAACAGTTTGCGGGCAAAGAAATTGACTCAAGACCAATTCTGTCCCGACTCTAGGCATGTATTGCAGGAATGGTATATGGATTTGGGAAAGATAGTTGTAAGATTAGGGGTTGAATTTTGGCTTTGAATCGCCCACATACCTCGGGCTTAACAATGATCATGCCTCATGTAGTTCTGGAATGATGATTTGGAAAGGGTAGTGCTTGCAGGAATTTCCCCAGCATTGTATTATGACAATACTGCAAGACAAGAAGATCTTGGGACCCAGAGTGACTCCACGGGTTGTAGCTTGATTATGAGACTCAAAAGACTTGACGATTTTGGAGTTCTACTGATCGGACTGAGTTGGAGTTTGGATCCTAGACTCACTTTGAGTTTATTGTTCCTCATAGCGGTGTAACTTGGTTTGCTGCTTAGAAGAAGTTCCACATTGTAGTTTTTGAACCTACAAAAGAAGATACACACATACCCATATATCGTAATGCAAATATGTTAAGATATGATGTAAATATGTAGGAATGATGATGCCTGGCTACAAGCTAGCCATTATTTGGGGTCTTGGGGCGACAAGGTATTTGAATCTGAAATCTCCAAGCTCTGGAGCATTATTTGGGATGCCGGGGATAGGCCTTTGAATTTGACTTGATTGTTAGCCGGGCTGTATACTGTTCCACAGCTGTCGGAGCATTTAAGTCCCCACGCGATGGGAGTAATTGAATTTGAATTTAAAATCTCCGTACGATAGAAGTACCTCCATGCGATGGGAGTAGTTGACTAAAATGTAAGATCTCCGCATGATGGGAGTATCTCCATGCGATGTGAGTAGATGACTTTGAATATAAATATGCATGTAATCTGCATAAATAAAACGTCAAAACATTCAAGATAAAGCGGAAAAATAAATTAGCATGCCCAAGAGATACTCTTGACTGCAAAACTAATTTGCAGCCATCGATTGGCAGAATGTATGGTGGAATTGGATGGTCCGTCCTTCGATTGGCAAATATGGCGATGAGGTTTGCAACTTTCTACTTGGAATATTTGATATGGCGGAGTGACTGTGCGCTGTGAAAAATGTTCCAGTTGGCAAAGCGAATAGTCTATTATATACAGGGCTCCGATTGGCGAAGCCAGCGGTTCGATATGTACAAGGTACTCCGATTGGTAGAGCAGACAGTTTGCTATATACAGGGCACTTCGAATGCATCAAAGACTTGATTCCTGAATACCTGCAAGGAATTTGAATATAGTCCTTAACCATAAGAGAAAATAAATTGAATAATAAAGGAGCTATGGGGGAGGGGGGGGAGGTGGCGTTGGATTGTGTTGATTGTAGGCCTGGACTTGCCCCGGATCTGGTAGTTTATACCACGAAGTTCGGTCGGTGGAAAGGTAAAATTTTCTAAGAATATTTTTAAAATCGTTTATCTTTAATGGAGAATGGTGTTGTTCCGGATTATGAAATGTTTAGAAATTCCCTCTGATGCGAGTATCGCTTCTGGATGATTCTGTCCCATTGATGACGATCTCTGAAGATGCCCCTGATGACGTAGCTTCTTTCCATCACGATCACGTCCTAATCTAGGGTTATGACCGAAACTCTTCAAGTTGCCTACATATCCAAAAAATCAGGTCTGAACATAGTTCAATTACAATAGGTGACTGAATCTGATTTAGATTGCCTACGTATTCCTGTCAAAGAAAATCAAGCCGCGGTGCAGTTCTGAATACATACAAAATAACATTTGAATTTTCTATTTCAAAACGGGGGAGGTAGATCGGACCCTACGTGGGTTGCCTACATATCCCACCATGGGAAGTCAGGTCGAGCGTAGTTCTGTTACAACAAAAACCCTAATTCTATTGTCTTCAAATATAGTATCTCTTGACTATGTCTGAGTTGATGGGCTTTGTGCTAACTCTGCCATCCATTTCTGCTAGGATTAATGCTCCTCCTAAAAATACTCGATGGACCACATAAGGACCCTGCCAGTTCGGCGCTAATTTCCCCTTGGTCTTTTCCTGATATGGAAGTATCTTTTTCAATACTAATTGCCCCGTTGTGAACTGCCTAGGTTTCAACTTTTTGGTGAATATGGTGGCCATCCTGTTCTGATATAGCTGACCATGGCATACCGTGTCTATTCTTTTTTCATTAATGAGCAAGAGCTGTTTTTGCCTGACACGTATCCATTCTACATCATCTAGTTTGACTTCATGGAAGATTCTCAAAGATGGTATCTCGACCTATGCAGGTATCACAACTTTTGTGTCATATACCAACATATATAGTGTTGCCCAAATAGATGTTTTCATAGTGGTACGGTAACCCAGTAAGGCAATGGACAGCTTTTCGTGCCATTGCATGTGATTGTCCACTATCTTCTATAATATCCTCTTGATGTTTTTGTCGGCTGCTTCAACTGTACTCGAATTATAAGAATAAATGGTCGGGTTGACAGCAATATTCTAAAAGCAAGTTTCCTACTTTTTACAAATATGTTTATCACAACTCTTTCAAAAAAGGAGTCATCCACAGTTGAAATGCATAGATAGTTGACCCATTTTCCTTAAGATCTAGTTATACTGTTAAAGGCTCCTCTTGATTAGTTAAATACTTCATTAGCCAATAATTACTCACTGGGGCATATAACTTTATCACAAATGAAAAATGCTTTCATTTAAGCAGATAACTTCCTGTAGTCCACTACCAAAAAGTAATAAAGCAAACCTATCCTAAATACAATTTTTCTATCAATGAGCATATAAAACATTCATCAAGCTTCGACATAAAGAACTCAATATTCATAGTTCCCATAGAACTAAATAATACCAGTACATATTAGTTGCAAGTAACAAATATTCTTTCTATATACTACTCCATTTGACAGGAAACCTGAGCATATGATTATTAGAAGAATATTCTCAATACAAAAGAGGACTACAACTACATAATTTCTCAATACATAATTTCTAATACAGGTTTTTATAGCAAGGCTTCACAAACATGCACGACTAAGTAAACTTGAGACATGGTTTCTAAGGAAAGGACACCACTACTGTTGTATTTTTCTACTGTCACATTTTAATAGGCAATGAGAACCAAAACATGTTTTTCAGATAGCCATGCTATTCAAGATTTCACAACAGAACGAATCTACAGGCACAAATAACATTCAGTAATACAAAGATCCTAAAGCATAATTTTTTTTAAAATTTTTTTTTAACAATAACAAAAATAAACAGCGCGAGAGTCGAAATTACCTTCCACGGAGCAGTGAACTGAGACCTTGAGGGCTCAGACCTACCACTCCTTAGTTGTCGAGAATGTAAAAATGGAGACTAAAAAATTATAAGTTTTCCACATATTGTAAATCTTGAGATTATAAAGAAAAGCAGAGTATGATATGAACTGAGTTTTTTTCAGAATTCAAAGATGGTTCTCAGCTGAAGCTTTTGGATGTATTTATAGAGAAGAAAGTGCTAGGGTTTTATTTTTTTTGAAATTCAAAAGGAAGAGGTCATGGGTGGATTTTAGACCACAAAAAGAGCAATTTTGATGAGTCAAAATCGTGATAGAAGAGAGATGAAGAGATATTGCCGTTTGAAATCAAGTGTGATCCCTGCTCTGTCACTTCTCCATGTGAGGCGAAGCAAAATTCAAAATTAACTTTGGCTTTTGTGTTAGACTGAATCTTTTTGCATATGAGAGATGGAAGATTTTTCACAAAAAGGAGAGGCAAGATTCTATCACTACTGACGGGGTTAGAATTTTTGCTCAAAAGGAAAGGGGTAGGGTACGACTGGTTTGGAGGAGACTGTTGAAACGACTAGGCCGGTCGTTTTGAGTATTTTAGCTCAGATTCCCTAATTTATGCTTCCTCTGTGTTATATTATAGATACATGACTCGTTGGGGTATTTAGTTTTTGTTTCGGGTGAGTTTCAGAGTGAAATGGGACACATAGTCCCTAAGTTAGAAGTTTAAGTCGTAGGAGTTGATCGTAGTTTGACTTATGTGAAGATGACTCCGGAATGGAGTTTTGACGGTTCCAATTGCTTTTTTGGGTGATTTTTGACTTAGGAGCGTGTTCGGATTTTGATTTGGAGGTCCGTAGGTCGTTTTGGCATGATTTGGCGGAAGTTGGAAATTTGAGGAATTTGGGAAGTTTGACCGGGAGTGAACTTTATTGATATTGGTATCGAATCTCGATTTCGGAAGTTACAATAGGTTCGCAATATCATTTATGACTTGTGTGCAAAATTTGGTGTCAATCGGAGTTGTTTTGATATGAATCGGTGTCAGTTTCGGAAATCGAAAGTTTATAATTCATAGGCTTGAATTTGGGTTGCGATTCGTAGAATTCATGTTGTTTGATGTGGTTTTTGGCCTCGACTAGGTCCGTTCGGTATCTTGGAACTAGTTGGTATACCGGGACGGGGTCCCGAGGGCCCCGGGTGTGATTTGGATTGACATCGGATCACTTTTGACTTGTGTAAATCTGCTAAAGCTCGGTTGTTTTTGGTGTCTTTGCACCTGCAGAGGGATCTAAGGCAACTGGGATTGCAGGTATGATCAATTGTCCGCAGAAGCGGAATTGGGGAGGCAACCTTGGGCTTGACCGCAGATGCGGTCCTTTCTTCCCAGAAGCGGTCTCACAGATGCGAGCCCTTATCTGTAGAAGCGGAAGCCCTAGACTTAAGTTGGGACCGCACCTGCGATGGTTTTCCCGCAGGTTTGGCGTCGCAGAAGCGACCCATTGGCCGCAGAAGCGGAAGTCGCTGGGCAGAAAAGGGGATTTTTCGAGTGTTTCACTTCATTTTCATTTTGGGACTTTGAGACCCCAGATTGAGGTGAGATTTTGAGGGATTTTAAGAGGAAGTGTTAGGGTAAGGATTCTTGACTCGTTTTTGATTAATTTCTATGAATTTATTGTTAGTTACATATTCTAATTTGTGTTTGGAGTTTAAAATTGGGGAAAACGGTAAAGAAGTTCTTAGACTATTTTCTTGAGTTTTGAACGGCGAAATAAGATCGGATTTGAATAATTCTTGTATGGTTGGACTCGATATCGAATGGGTGTTCGGATTTTATAATTTTGGTCAGGTTCCGAGACGCGGGCCCGAGTAGACTATTTGGGGCGATTTTTCAGTTTCTAGCTAAGATCATTATTTCATTATTTAAATTAATTTCCTATAGTTATATTTATAGTATGAAATTATTTTGGCTAGATTCAGGCCGTTCGGAGTTGGAAAATCGAGGGAAAGGCCTTCTATCTGATTGATTAAGCATGATTTGAGGTAAGTGACTTGTCTAACCTTGTGTGGGAGAAATTCCCCTTAGAATTTGGTACTGTTGTGATAATTTGTGATATGTGAAGGCTGTGTATGCAAGGTGATAAGTGTGGATACGGGCTAAATATTGATATTCTGGTTTTAGCTACGTAGTTTCTTTTTCATGCCTTAATTGAGTCACTTTAGCATGTTATAGTCACCATGTTTAGCCTAATTTCACATTCTACTTGTTTTATCTCTTACTTGCAGCTTGTACTATATGTTTAGTTGAATTACTTGCTTCCTTAATTCCGTATTCATTATTTAACTGTGGAAATTCTTTACTTAAAATTTGCTATCCTTGAAATATCTTGCTGTTGAGTTTTGTGTTGAGTTGCAAAGGCCGTGTTTTCTATTATGGCAAGGTGTAAGTTGTGAAGTGTCATTTTATTTAGTTGTTACGTTTTGGCTTCCGTGTTATCATCGAGGTGATTGTTTGGTTGTGTGCCCGAGGTTTCTGCCGTGCTGTTGTTATGTTTGCACGAGGTTTCTGACGTGCGGTTGTTACTATTTGCACGAGGTTTCTACTATGCCATTGTGATTATTGGTACGCATGTGCTGGTTATGGTCTGGATGTTGAAATGCATGCGGTGAGATAAGGTGGGCTTGATACGCGTGACTAGTAAGGAAACTACTAGAAGCCATGCGGTGTGATAAGGTGGGCTAAAATGTAGGGTGCTATTTCAGGAAAAATAATTTTCAAAACTAAATGAAAAGGCTCCCGCGGTGATATAAGGGAAGACTGTGATTTATTTTATGATTTGGGACTACGAGGCGGTACCTCAGGAGTGCCGCTGTTGATCTTCTCTATTTGCTATATTGTTTGGTTGTTGTTTCCTTAACATGTAAAATCCTTGCTTTTCTTTCGTGATTTTATTAACTTCCTTGATTTCCGTGTCGTTATTTTCTATAATTTTTAATTGTTTCCCTTCCCTATTATTTCAGTATATCATTATATTTTTTGTCTTGCTTCTTATTATCTCCAGTAGGGCCTCGACCTGACCTCGTCACTACTCTACCGAGGTTAGGCTTGGCACTTACTAGGTACCATTGTGGTGCACTCATACTATGCTTCTGCACATGTTTTGTGCAGATCCAGGTACATCCTATCAGCCCCGGTATTAGCGCGTTGAGTTGCTTGCTTTGGAGAATTCAAGGTACACCTGCCCGCGCTCACAGACCTCGGAGTCCCCTTCTACCTTTATTTCTTTACATCTTTATAGACAGTGATGTATAAGAGTGTTCAGTACTATATCTAGAGCTTGTGGCTTATATTTTCACCGAGTTTTGGGAGATGTACATGTTGAGTTACAGATTTTATTTCATACAGTTGTTTATGTTTTTGAGATTTAATTATTATTCAGTTATTCTACATGTTTGTTAGGCTTACCTAGTCTTAGAGATTAGGTGCCGTCTCGACATCCTACAGAGGGGATTTGGGGTCGTGACAAGTTGGTACCAGAGCTCTAGGTTCATAGGTGTTATGAGTCACAAGCAGGTTTAGTAGAGTCTCGCAGATCGGTACGGAGACGTTTGTACTTATCTTCGGGAGGCTACGAAACTATTAGGAAAAGTTTCACTTCTTTGATTCCTTATCATGCGAAAGTTTTGACTTTGGATTCTAAATCTCTGTCTTTCTATTCTCTCACAGATGGTGAGGACACGTACAGCTGGATTGGATGACCAGACACCCGCGCCCCCTACTAAAGCCGTCGAGAGGCCGGGGCCAGGGTAGAGGTCAAGGACGTCCACGTGGTGCAGCTAGAGCACCCGCACGAGTTGCTACAGAGGAGCCACCAGTAGCTCCAGTTGGAGGGCAGACACCTGAGAGCCTGTTACAGCCCCACCACTACAGGAGACTCTCGCCTAGTTTTTGAGCATGTTCGGCACTTTAGCTCAGGCAAGGTTGATCCCACTTGCTCCTGCCACATCTCAGGCCGGAGGAGGAGCACAGACTCCCACCGCCCGTACCCCAGAGTAGCGGGTCCAGGTTTACCAGGTCCCACAGGTCATACCGGTGCAGCCGGTCGTGCCAGTTCAGCTCGAGGTTAGGGCAACAGTTTTTGAGGGGGAGCAGCTTAGGCTCGAGAGGTACAAGAAGTACAATCCTCCTACTTTCGGTGGCTTGGCGTCAGAGGATGCCAGGGGTTTTCTTGAGGAGTGACACCGTATCCTCCGTATTATGGGTATTGCAGAGTCCAGTGGGGTTGCTTTCACTACGTTCTAGCTTAAGGGAGCGACTTATCAGTGGTGGCGAGCATATGAGCTGGGTAGTCCGGCCGAGGTAGCTTCACTCACTTGGACCTAGTTCTCAGATATGTTCTTGAGGGGGTATCTTCCCCAGAGTCTTAGAGATGCATGGCACACTGAGTTTGAGCAGTTGTGCCAGGGCTCTATGTCCGTGTCGTGGTATGCAGTCTAGTTCAGTGATTTGGCTAGGCATGCACCAGCCTTAGTTGCTACCGTCAGAGAGCGAGTCCATCGATTTATCGAGGGACTCAACCCCAGTATCAGATTCATCATGGCCTGAGAGTTGGAAATGGACATCGCATACCAGCAGGTATTGGGGATCGCTAGGAGATTGGAGAGTATGTTGATTCGGGAGAGAGAGGAGAGGGAGGCCAAGAGGTCTCGAGATTCTAGCACATATAGTGGTACCCGTGCCCCAGTTGCAGCTCGTCACTGTAGGGCCTACGTGAGTCGCCCTATTCATTCAGCACTTCCAGCCTCCAGCGGTATTTCAGCCACTCCTAGGCCTCGGGCTCCCTATTATGCACCACCATTGTCTAGTGCACCTTCTGCACGTGGTACTTTCAGTGGCCAGTCCAGCTGATCAAGCCCGAGCCATCCACAATAGCCACGTCCGCCGAGCTTGTTTTGAGTATGGTGACACTCGTAATATGGTGAGGGATTGCCCCAGACTCAAGAGGGGTGCACCTCCACAAACTACTCAGGCTCTGCGTGCTCCACCGGGTCCTCAGGCCATGGTTACCGCACCAGTTGCCACTCCACCTGCACAACCAACTTGAGGTGGAGGTTGAGTAGTAGAGGTCGGCCTAGAGGGGGAGGCCTGGCCAGATATTATGCTCTTCCTGCTATGACGGAGGCAGTTGCATCCGACTCAGTCATCGCAGGTATTGTTTCGGTCTGTCACAGAGATGCATCAGTCTTATTTGATCTAGACTCCACTTATTCCTATGTGTCATCTTATTTTGCTTTGTATTTGGGTGTATCCCGTGATTCTTTGAGTTCTCCTGTCTATGTGTCCACACCTGTGGGAGATTCTATTATTGTTGATTGTGTGTATCGGTCATGTTTAGTTGTTCTTGGTGGTTTTGAGACCAAAGACAATCTATTGTTGCTCAGTATGATAGATTTTGATATTATTTTAGGCATGGACTTGTTGTCTCCCTATCATTTTATTCTTGATTGTCACGCTAAGACGGTGATGTTGGTTATGCCAGGTCTACCACGGTTACAGTGGAGAGGTACATTATATTATGTTCCTAGCAGGGTTATCTCATTTCTAAAGGCTCAACGTATGGTTGAGAAGGGGTATAATGCTTATCTAGCTTTCGTGAGGGATGTCAGTGTTGATACTCCTACCGTGGAGTCAGTTCCAGTAGTGAGGAATTATCCAGATATATTTCTGACGGATCTTCCGGGCATATCGCCCGACAGGGATGTCGATTTTGGCATTGATTTGTTACCGGTCACTCAGCCCATTTCTATTCCACCCTATCGTATGGCCCCAACAGAGTTTTTTTTTTTTTTTTAATAAATTACGTCACTGCATTATACCACCGTACACTATTATCCCACCTCCAGAATGAGCATGATAACACACTAATACCACTAGATAGTGTTCTAACAGTGTACAGATTCTAATGCAGTAGGGCTGATTTTCATAAATATAATAATAGAAAGTACAATGATGAAGGGGGGCATCGACCTGACCTCCATATAGGGAAGGTGTACATCCTTGATCACCCACATTTGGTGAACAATTGTACCTAGATAGCTAAGGTGAGTTAGATCTATAGTGATGTAATGGCTGTCGATCTTATAACATGGATCGACAGTCATATATACAAAAACGATGAGTAGTGACTTTAGCTCAACTATACAAAAAGTACAAGTATTCCTAATTCTACTGGGTGAGTGTTCCTTCTCATACAAGGAAGGACACCACTGCAGCAGTGGTTGCTTGCTGTTCATGTTGACCAGGTTATTATTACTGCGTATGATGTTTCTGCTGCTGCACTTGTTCTCCACTTCTTTGATTGCCCTTTTGCTATTGATATCAGTTCTTCTGTTCCTCTCTTCATTGAGGTACCAGCAGATTGATGTTGCTGATCTACAGTACTCCTGCACACTTAACAAAAGGATTATGGAGGTAAAGGGGCAAAGGAGCTGCTGCAATTGGGAAACCTGCAGTATTTTTGCTTTATTGGGTTCTGAGTTCCTCAAAGATACTTGCGACAATTTAAGCATTAACAGAGTCATGATTGTTAGAGATCAATTGTGATGGCCACCTGATTTGCTTAGATTTCCTGTGCCTAAAGGCTGGAAAGCCTTGAAGATCAAGACATAGTTGTCCCCTTAATTGAACAGGTAAGTCATGTTGGTCATTGTAGTGAGTGGTGGTGTTCAGTTCATTACTCAATTTGGCAAGTGTGTCGGCTGGACAGTTTGCCTCCCTCAAAATATGTGTACATTTGAAGTCCTGGCAGTGTCGAATCAGTTTGATTATATCAGCTATAATCATACTGATAGTCCAAGGTGGGTTCGAGCTGCCAGTTANGCTATCACATTTAGCACTGATGCTATGACTCCTTGCTATTTCAGCATTGTCTTGCATTTCTTGAGTTGTAACAGGATGGTAGATTTCTTTGTTCTCCCCTTTCTTAGCAATGTTTTGAGTCGTCCAAGATTTCTGCAAAACCAACAGAGAAATTATGGGAAAATAGAGGGGAGGGGGGTGTTGCAGATGCATTAGCTGTGCCATCTTGCTGTCCATCATGTTGTTCCAGTTGCGCAATGCTAATTGCATTGTTTCCCTGTGTATTCTGCTACTGATAGCCCTGTGTACCTGCAAATCTAGCATAGTAGTTACATGGGAATAGGGATAAAGAATAGCAAGGATGCTGGTGTTCTTGCTACTGAGCTTGTTCTCCACTTCTTTGGTTGCACAACTGTTACTAGTTTCAATCCTTTTGATGCTGCTGATAATAAGGATATTGCTGCACCTGTTCATCACATCTTGAGGATACCAGTAACTTTGTGTTACTAATATGCAATTCTCATATAACAATTTAAACATTATCAGTGTCATGGTTAGTGTCATGGTTACTGGATAACATCTGTGATGGCCACCTGATTTGCTTGGATTTCTTGTGTCTAAAGGCCGGAATGTCTTGCATATCAAGACATATCTGTCCCCTTAGTTGAACAGGTAATTCTTGTTGGTCATTGTAGTGGGTAGTAGTGTTCAGTTCATGACTCAATTTGGCAAGTGTGTCAGCTGGGTAGTTTGCTTCCCTCAAAACATGTGTACATTTGAATTCTTGGCATTGTCGAATCAGCTTGACTATGTCTACTACTAGCATACTGATAGTCCAAGGTGGATTTGAGCTGCCAGTTAGCCATTGTATCAGCAATTTTGAATCACTTTCCTGATGGATTTTTGTATATCAATTTCCAACACACCAGTGCATACCAATGTAGGCTGCCTCTGTTTCTGCTTGGTTATTGGTAGCTTCTTCTAGTGGGCTTGCAATTGCATGGACAAGGTGTCCATGATGGTCCCTAACTATGATTCCTGCCCCTGCTTTCCCCGGATTTCCTAAGGCACTACCATCGGTGTTGATTTTCACATAGCCTTGTGATGGCCTTTGCCAGATCACTTGCTGGGCAGTGAGCTGGTGTTTTAGCTTTTCAATGACAGAGTATGTATCTATCCAGTTTGGTGGCCAGTTTATGTTGGGGTATGATGTTCTAAGTAGAAGGAAGAGATCAGATGTGATAGAATACAGTGTTCTAGCCACAGAGGATGTTTTCCTTCCATACTTAGCTAAGCATCTATTCTTCCACAGGTTCCAACATATGATGATTGGTAAGGTATCTATGACTAGGCTATGCACCTCATTTTCATTTTTCAAGAGCCACCATTTCATTAAGTGCATTTTCTGTGATTGCCTATGGTCAAGGATACCTACTGGCCCGTTGAAGTATTTCCAGATAATTTTAGCAAAATCTCCACTGTGAAAAATATGCTCCACTGTTTCCACACCGGGTCGGATGCAACAAGCACATTTTGCGACAGTGGGGGGTCCAAATTTGGCCGTCCTATCATCAGTGGGAAGCTTGTTTCTCAAAGCTCTCCACAAGCAGAACGACCATTTGAAAGGGATCTTTTTGTGCCATGTCATCTTGTTTGAAAAGAGGATCTGGTTTCTATCCCTTAGCACTGACCATGCTGATGAGCAAGAGAACTCACCAGAAGTGGATGGTTGCCATATTGGTTTGTCTCTGAGGCAGGGATTATAATGTATCTTGGTTCGAAGGATGATGGGAATCATGGCCACAGGTGCCGTTTGATTGAGTTTTTGAATGTCCCATTGTCCGTCACTCCAAAATTTTGAGACACTGATATTACCTGGCCTGCCTCCTATTTGTCTGTAATCGGCTAGGTGTCCAATACCTAACCAGTTATCCCACCAGAAGCTGGCGTTTCCTGCATGCAATCTCCATTTGATGTGAGAATCAGCAGTCTTTTCGGTGATCATCATTCTTTTCCATGACTGCGATTGTCCAGAATGCCATTTTTTAAGAACTGCCTTTGGGGGTGTGACAGCAGAGAGCAGGTGTATGGGGAGGGATTGGAGAACATGTTTTATTAGAGTCAGGCTACCATCATAGGACAGCATCCTACCATGCCATCCTCTAATCCTGCTTACTACTTTAGTGATGATGCAGCTGAAGTGCCTAATCCTCTTCCTGCCTGTGTACAGAGGGCATCCTAGATAGGTAATAGGTGAATCTTTTCTGGTGAATCCTGTCAGGCGGTAAATTCTCCTGTTAGTGTAATGGAACACAGAGGAAGCGGTCATGAAATGGCTTTTATTTTTATTAATTTGCTGTCCAGATGCCAATTCATAATTCTGCAGCACTTTCATGATCTTTAGCAATGAAGTTTTACATCCAGATGTGAGGATAATCACATCATCTGCAAAACTCAGATGTGTGATTTGAGGTCCTCTCCTCTCCAAGTAAAATCCATTAAAAAATTGATCATGTATGAGGTTGTTAAGCATTTGGGATAGCAGTTCTGCTCCCAAAATGAAAAGTGAGGGGGCCAAGGGGTCACCCTGCTTAAGACCTCTGGTGGAATGAACCATATCTGGTTCCATTAACTACGACAGAGTACCAATTGTTTGACATTGTTCGCCAGACCATGTCAATGAATGTTTCCCCAAATCCCATCCTTCTCATCATGAGACATGTGAAGGACCAGGATACCCTATCATATGCTTTGGCCATGTCCAGCTTTATAACTACATTAGCACCTCTATTGGGCTTTTTGATCCCTTGAACAATTTCCTGTGCAAGCATAATGTTCTCTGAGATGCTTCTGCCTTTTATAAAGCCGGACTGATTTGGAGAAATAATTCTAGGGAGGATAGGAGCAAGCCTCAAACTAAGGATCTTGGATACGATCTTGTTGAGGAAATTGCTC